>CAJPEV010001414.1:0-66674 GCA_905338385.1 Darwinula stevensoni
CATTTTCCTTGGCTACTTGGGTTGGGTCTGTGAAACAACAACGGTCGAGAGTTCTGAACTACGTATTCCAGAAAGAACGCTTTGAATTATTAATATATGGAACGCACGCTTTCAAATGTCATAAAACTCAATGATTATTTCACGGAAAAATGATATGCACCCATCCTTGCTTCACTTCGGCACACGATGCCGCTGCCACCTCGAAGGAAAACGTCTTGCGTGTCCGAAGTATGGCGAATGGGATTTTGTGCCTCTTCCATGCATTTTGAAAGTGGGATTAACACAGGCCAGGGTCGAAATTTTTCCTTTGAGGAAATTCCTCAAACTCCGCATTCCGAGATCTAGACCGAACCGAGGACCATCAGCACTAAAAGGGGGAAAAAAAACTGGCGGAAAACGCAGCAAATATATTTAAGTTCTTCCACAAGGCTTCACGTGGAAACAGACAGTTCACACGCAGACTATTTTGACTTTCGATCACCAGTGCCCAATGTCAGACTTCCTCCTCGAGGGAGAAAGAGAGCATCTGGGCACTTCAATAATTCAATAAGACATAAAGTCCAGTTTGGGCTTGTTACCATTAACCACACAAATTGCAAGATTGTGGATTAGAGATTAGCAACTCGACGGAAAGAGCAAGGTGTCTGGCATGTTTCCATCTCCAAGTCGATGAAAACCCACTTCAAGAAATACTTTGCCATGAAATTCAGTTAATAGGATGGTATTTGATGAGGAGAGGAAACTGAATTAAGTCCTAGTCGCCGTTTTCGTCCTGCAACCAGCGCAGAAAGGCGCACAAGGTCTGCCTCTTCCTCACTAGCGTCATCTAGTGGGGCCGAAGTGAAGCAAGGATGGGTGCATATCATTTTTCCGTGAAATAATCATTGAGTTTTATGACATTAAAGGGCGTGTCTCCTGCATGTGTACATTCAACATAATTTTATTTACAACATGTAGCTCCACCATTCGATGTTTATCTCACCAAAGAGGGAAAAAAAATCGAAGATCGAGAATTGAATATAGATTAACCCTTTCAGACCTGACATCCATTCCAATGGACGTTCCATTCGCATCGTGTCTATGGTAATTTCCTGGGATTCTCGTGACTTTGCGCCCCATATGACATTACAATTGGCACAATTATGCGTGGCTCAATTCAATAAGACCCCTTCTTTCACCAGTTTTGTGACCCTCAGTTGTGTAATTACATGTATAATATATTATTTATGTTATGATATAGTAGATTTATACAATATATAAAAGCGATATACAAAACATGGAAATTAATCGTACGATAACAAAAGTGCTCAAAAATACAATTGAGTATGTTATTCCGATAGCGGCCTTAATTCAGGTCCGAAAGGGTGAACATATTTGAAGTGAATGCTCAAAAACGAAAAACCCTGGGATCGATTCTCTTTCGATTCAACGTGGAACCAACATCGAAGGGCGAAATCTGACCCACGGTGGAAAACCAGACCTTTAAATCCACGGAAAAGCAGGGGATTCCAATTGCTTCGCTTCTGCCTTGCTGGACGACCCTCTTGAGGCGAATGGGAACCTCCTGCGCCTCTCGGCGCCGGTTGCAGACGAATCGGCGCCTGCCGTTCTATTCCTCACTCTACCCCCGTTAATCACAGTCATAGTAAGTTAATTGAATTTCAAGCTAAGGTATTCCACGAGAAGAGTGAGGTAAAACGTGGAAACGGGAAAACCACCAGTCACCAGGTTCTCTGCAAGAAATTGCTCATGTCAAACCCTCACAAAAGCGGTTCGGGTGGATGACGAAGACGATGAAAAAAGTTTGCCTGCTCACAACGTTCAACTTGTATGTCACATGACAAAGTAGGCTGAACATCATAGAGAAATGTGTCTTACATAATTAACAGTCAGAACTACCATGTCGGGAAACAAACATCGTTGAGAACACGAAATTTAGCAAGCTATCTGGCATGAAAGAGGGTCCGATCGTGTCTTTTTGACGACACAGTGTAATAAGATTAGACCTATGAATATACGTTGGCTTCCGTGTGCGCCGCTTTCTGCCTGCCGACAGTCGTTACCTCTCTCGAACGATCACTTTCTTTCCGGCCGTTGAGACTGTCGAATCCATTCTCGAGAAAAGGTGTTAAAGTCGGGTGATGGGGAGAACAGTTACATAGCATCAGAGGACGAAAGAACATTATGACGGCGAGAGTACATTGCAGGTCCGAGTGTCTTTGATGGCATGTCCGATGGATTCATTTTGGTTGAAAATTGCTACTTCCCAAGTTGCAACTTTCAACAAAAATGGATCCATTGGGCATACCATTCAAGAAAATTATGAAGCATAGGGTGAATGCTTCCGCAGAACCATTCATTAGCATTTATGGAATGAGGAGACACACAGCAGCGGATTCACCGCCACCCCGCTTATAATATGGGAACCTTATACTTACTGAATGAACGGCTAGATGTCAGGCCAGATGGAGGGCCCAACATGGAGGGGCCTCCATCTAAGGACATCCACGCGGAGACCGTGAGAAGATGTCCTTGGAATTTTTTTTTCAGAACGTCCAATGGATGGCCAAAGATGGACAAACGCATCGTTTCGTTCGTGTTGTCGAACTCTGGACGAAATAAGGCACTTGTCCATTCATAATATTGGACCAGATAATATAATGATTGAAGTTACTGGGTTTCGACCGAAGGTGCGAGATTTGAAGGAAAAAAAGAAGTACAGAAATCCCATGATCCGATGCTCTTACGTCATTCCACATTCACTCAGAACGCGCGAGAAGATATCGATCCACGGCGACGACGTCCCGCGTGCATCCAAAGGACGCTTCTGGACAACTGGACTGTCCACGGACGAGTTTTTGCATTTTCCTTGGCTACTTGGGTTGGGTCTGTGAAACAACAACGGTCGAGAGTTCTGAACTACGTATTCCAGAAAGAACGCTTTGAATTATTAATATATGGAACGCACGCTTTCAAATGTCACCCCCGCCGATGTCATGAAACTCCAAGAATACATCATGGGAAAATATTCACCATTGCTTCAATTCGGTCCCGCTAGATGTCTCTCGTGAAGGGAATGAAGACCTCGCGAACCTCTTTGCGTCGATTGCAGAACGAAATCGGAGTCCTGGATTTGATTCATTTTCATCTCCCCATGAAACACAGTCCCATTAATTGAATTCCACACTAAAGTGTTTATCGAAGACAGTAGTCATAGACTTGGAGATAGAAACATGCAGGTGACCTTCTTCTAGCTGCCGAGTTGCGAATCCCTTATCTCACTGTGCGAGGACAGCTTGGAAGGCGTCGACGTTGACGATAGCAGCATCCTGGGTAAAGGAGAGCAGCAGGGTCTGATGGTTAGACCGCTATGGTAATTTCTTGCAGTGTCCTGTTGCATTCTTTTTCCTTTGAGGAGAGGGTTTCGCATAACGGGCACTAGTACTCGAGATAAATATCGCCCATGCCTCAAATATCTGTTCCTACGGAAAGGATTTTTGCTGAGGGGGAAAATAGTTGACGTGCTTTCCTTTTCGTTTTTTATTTATTTTTCTTTTCGTGGTCCTTGGTTAATTGGATTAGTGTTTCATCGTTCTCACGAAGCAACTCAGCTGATGAACGTGTCCCTTAGCAGAATCGCGAAGGACAAAGCGGAAGGAAGGATTTAGTTTTCTTGTGCAGTAAAACATTCTTTTCGCCATACTTTGGTGACGCAATTCATTGTTGAGGAATCAGAGACATCATGTGTCTTTCAGCTCTCGCCGAGGAGGGATTCCAAGTCATGGATTTCATTATCCTCCATCTCCACCCGAAATACATTCCATTTAATCGAGTTCCGAATATATATACTGTCTTGAGAGAGGGTTGCCTTCAAGTGAAAACAAACCGCAAATGGCAAGTTGTCTCGACAGGGTGCGCATAAAAAACCTATTTGAAGCGCCAAAAATGATCGATTCCTAAAATGCAACTAGGCGAGACGCATGACGAGGTGCTAAACAATCCTGCGAGGGACGATTCCAGAGAAAGAGGGAAGGGAACTTTCGTGCACTGTGAGAAAAGCGAGACATTTCCGCCATCTAGTGGCCTGGAGAAGAACTTTCGCTCCGAGACGAGCGATGAGTGAGCATTTGGTGAGTAATAAGAGAGTACATTTTAATTCACTTAGTGCTCACTTTTTACTCGTTAAACGCTCGGAATTTTCTCGGAGTACATGCAAAGGACGGCCGCTTTTGGAAAGGACGACTGGACCATTCACTGGACCAAAGGACGACTGGACGAATCACTGGACTTTCCACGGATGAGTTTTGGATCTCCCATGGTCACTCGGGAAGTATTGAAATGTTGAGACATGGTCGATGTCAAGAATTCAGCATGGGAATCAAGGAAATTGCGGGGTTTTTTTTTTTTCTTCATGCGCCGAAGCTTCAACGCATCGAGACTACTCACGGATTGGCGATGTCGTTTGGAAGCTCGTAAGTGTGAATTCCTTTTTTCAAAAATTTTCTTCGTGATCTTTTCAACGTTGAACTATGTTTCATTTCGAAACTTCCGCAATATTGAATAATTTTGCACACAGCTCCCATTCGGCACAACTACGTTGTGTCGACGTTGAAAAAAGGTTGATGGCAATGTTGCCTCAATGTTGAGAAAAGGTTGACTTTTCAACGTAACATGTTGCCATGATGTTGCCACAATGTTGAAATGAAACACAGCTCAACGTTGAAAAGTTGATGCTGTGCGACGTTGTGTCAACGTTGAATTTTCAACGATAACATGTTGCCATGATGTTGCCACAATGTCGAAATGAAACACAGCTCAACGCTGAAAAGTTGATGCCGTGCGACGTTGTGTCAACGTTGAATTTTCAACGTAAGGGCATTATAGTACCTCCTCCCCATTCCAGGGTTTGAATGAGCTCCCATCGTCGGATGAAATTGAATATGGACTCGATAACTCCATAGATGGTTCCCAAGAGGTATGACAGTAGCAGTACCCTACCGAGTACAGCCATCCCACGGAAAGGACCCTCACAGTTTTATTCCCTCTACTGAATGAGAATTCACATTGAGTACTTGCATGACTCAAGTACCTCTCGGTCCAATAGAGAGTAACAACCTCCTCCTAATAGCCTCTGAACGACTTCCCTAATTCACGAGTAGTCACAAAATGCTGAAAATACGGTTAATTATGAATAGCTAGCATTTCACTGTTGATTTTTCGTCGAATTCTCAACTTCAACCAAGTCTCAACGTTTCAACCTATTCTCAATGTTGACACAACGTTGTTGTGCCGAATGGGCTGTGGCTACATTGCCACGTTGCAGAATGAATCCTCGCTCAACAGTGACCCGACGTTGTTGGCCGCTTTCAAATGATACAATATATCCACATAGATTATTCTTGCGACTTAAATCGCGTGTATATCGTGCATGTTCACGTCTGTCAGAATGCGTTTCAGTTTCGTCCTCTCGTCCCATACGGGCATGTAACAATCTTTTTAATCCGATTTTTCAGTTGTTTTTTTTTTTTTTTTTTTTTTTTTACTGAGGAAAATCATACCTTCATCACGTCACAAAACGTGGAATGAGAAACGGCAGAAAAATGCCCTCGCCCCGATGCCCGCAAGATAAAGCGTTTCGCGCGCGGGAATCATACCGATATCGAATGAGACATATTCCGAACACGAGCAGTGATAACGAAGCCATTGGGGATGGGCTGGGTCATGGGGACAGTTCTCAAGTGCTTTCAACTGCGAATCTTTTCCATCGAGGAATATTTTTTTTCGCCAATCGTCATTCAATGAACAAAATGGAAATTCACCGTCTCATCGCCCGTGTGTACACGGGCTTTCGACAGGTAGGAATATAATAGAGATAGTCGATCGTCCATGAGGTAAGACAAAAAAGGATCATTGGTATTTTTATTGACTTCAAGGCTTGAAATGGCTCACTTGCCTTTGGATGTCGTTGAGCATCGTGTGTAATTAAAATCGGAGAACGGTGGAAGCGAACTACGACCGAAACACCCGAGAAAATATGAATGAATCGAAGGGGAAGGATTTGGGCAAGGAGGCGACCCATTCTCATGCGCTTGCGCGTAGATGCACGTCAAGTGACCTGAAGCTTCGTGAGGGGACAACACAAAGTGGAGGACAGGGCTTCACTTGGGTATAGAGATTGCACGGCGAATCGGAGCTACCCCCCTCCCCCTCCCCTTCCCTCGGTCTCGGCTACAAGCAAACGGCATTCGTACGATCCGGCACGGTCGGGAAGAGACTGAAGCGCTGATGCGAATCTGAAATTCCATGTCGATGTCTTCTCCCCTCGGAAAGACCATATCAAAATGCCAAATTTACCAATATATCAAAGTTCATCATTTTTATTAGAAAATTTTTCGATGCATGCAGATGATTTTTTAAATCAATTTTCCCGGAAACTGGACTTTGCATAGCCTATTTAGCACTTCTGATATTCTATGCATATCTGACTTAGCAATTTTTTCCCCTCTATGGTGATATCAACACAGAATGGTCGAGCGTTCTGAACTACACTATGTAAAAACAAAACGTTAAAATACAGGGTTTCCGGTACGTCAGGAATCATAAGGAAGCCTGCAAGTTTGAAGTGGAGGTTTCCCCACGAGTCCTGACTTACTGGTCACCCTGTATATTAAATGTACGCTCTCAGCAGTCACGTCCTCCGAGGTCACGAAAGTCCATGAGGAATTCCAGGGTAAATTAAACGTACGCATCATTTCTTCACTTCGGCCCCATTAGATGTCTCTCTTGAAGAGGACGTGGACCCCGTCCACCTTTCTGCGTCTGTAGTAGAACGAAATCGGCGTCTAGGACATCATTTAATTTCCTCTTCACATCAACTAAAGTTTAATCCAATTATCGAATTAAATCTAATTAACGTCCTTCGTGTTGTGAATCCCCAATCTCAACAGTCTCTTGATTGAGAGGTAAGGATGGGAAGATGAGAGTAGGATCGGCTCCCCCGTGTGATCTTCCTATTACCGTCATCTTAGCGAAACCTTTGGGGGGTGCGGGTTAGCGTCACTGCAGGAAGGCCTGAGAATCACCTTAAAAATATTTATTTATTTATTGGACTTCACATGACATTGGGCGATGACATTCTGCGTACATCCAAATGACGACCGCCTCTGGACCATCTCCGGACAACTGGACCGTCCATGGATGAGTTTTGGATGACCCAGGGCTACTTGGGTTTGGTCGGACAAACATGGAATGGTCCCGAGTTCTCAACTGCATATTATATAAAAACTCTTTGAATTATATGAAACTCCTGCATTCAGCAATCACGTCCTCCGATGTCATGAAACTCCACGAATAAAATCATGGAGAAATAGTATGTATTCACCATTGCTTCAATTCAGCCCCACTAGATGTCTCTCTAGAGGTGGATGTAGACCTCGCGAACCTCTCTGCGCCTATTGCAGAACGAAATCGGCCTCCGAGATTAGATTAATTTTTATCTCCCCGTGAAACACAGTCCCAGTGATTGAATTCCACGCTAAAATATTCATTGAGGAGAATAGTCATAGACCTGGAGATGGAAACATGCCGGCCACCTCGTTCTATCCCGCGAGTAGCGACTACCCAATCTTGCAATGTGGATAGGGATACGGCAACGATGACGGATGACAAATACTCCCAGTATAGTGCTGAGTCGGTGTAACTCCAATGTTAATTTACTGAAGTGTCCTTTTGCATTCTTTTTCCTTAGTCATAGGATGTTTGGCATTAAGGGCACGGGTGATGAAAATAAAAAAAACCCTCTGCATCAACCATTTGTTCTAACGAGAAGGCTTTTGGAGAGGCGGAACAATGATCTCTGTGTTTTCCACTAATGCTTTTTTAAATTTTGTTTTCTTGTTCCTCGTTTAATGGGATAGCCGCGACCAGTTCCATCGTTCTCACGAAGCAGCTCAGCTGATGAACGTGTCACTTAGCAGAATCGTGGAGAAGGACAAAGCAGAAGAAAGGATTTTGTCTTTTGTACAGGAAAACATTCTTTTCGCCATTTTTTGGTCACGCATGACGTGATTGTCGAGGATTGTCGAGGCATAGAATCCACGCCATGGATTTCTTTATTCTCTGTCTCCACCTGAAATACATTACATTTAATTGAGTTCCGAATCTGTGCTATTTTGAGAGAGGGTTGGCCTAAAGTGGAGTCAGAAAGAAAATTGTTAGTTTTCTCTGCTGGGTGGGCCACAAAAAAAAAAACAAAGCTATTGTTTTTGGCAAGTTGTCATTGTGTTTTTAGGCTGCCGATTCTGATAATAATAATCTAAAAATTGGCATATGGGTTATGGGTGACTTGATTGGGGTTTGTGTGGCAAATTGCAAGTTAAAAAAATTCAAAAACAAACGAGAATGGCATTTCACTTACCTTTCAGTGCCAAAAATGCGTTCATTTTTTCTTTAAACTTAAAATTCCTCAATCCTGACGAAACGAACAAGCAAAGAAACAGAACAAAAACAAAATTCACAAATGCCGAAAACGAAAGTACACAATTTGTTTTAGGTAGGTTCATCTCAACTGAAAAGGTGCTCAATATTCCCTCCAATCTGTTGAACACATGCCAAAAGTCTGGAACGCCAACGATGAAAGGCTAGGAAAAAAAAAGAATCTTGGAGGCAGTGCTTCCCAATTTTCCTCTACGGCATCATGCCGGGATGGATATTTTCGATCGTATTTTCCATTGAAATATTCGATAGTAGATTTTGTTGAAGGTAATCAGAAAATTAGTACAGCTACTAACATTTTAGAGCCAGATGGCTGAAATTTGCCTAAAAACTTCAATAGAGTCACCCTATACGTCCGCCAAATTTAATTAAAATCGGTTCGAGTACAATGAGATTGATGACTCACAAAAAATGACAGCTTTGGTGGGTTTTTTTCGCCCACCATGCATATATATTATATTATGCCTGGGCGTTAGTATTTCCGTAAACGCATGTGCAGCTCCTTCTCCTGCCTGGTTCCAAGCATAGAGAGTGCAACTTGAGGCGACACTCCGAGTGGTAGGGGAGGATCAAAATACTACAGAGACATCTGGTGTCTAGTTATCAACAACACTTCCATGCGGCGTGCTTCGTGGCAGCGAAATCGGGAAACGACTCATTCGAGGATTCGACCCAAAAGGATCCCTCAACGTAACACGCGTGCCTCGTCGAGTCCGCAGTCCGGCCATGGAAGAGTTCTTGATGTTTGCAAGCTAGGTGGAGGATCGACAGCGACATCGATAAAGCGACCCTGTCAATGAATGGGATTCAAGCGAAGTGGAGCCTCTAGTTACACTCTCCACTCTATGGTTCCAAGTGACTGTCTCGCTCTCTCTCCCTCTCACACTTTCTTTTCTGGCTGTTGCGATTGTCGGATCCAATCTCGAGAAGGTAATAGCCCGGGGAGAGGGAAAGAGTTCAGATGGCACGAAGAAAGAAAAACGACGTAGCAGAAGGAAACCGATCCCGAGGCCTCCAGACTGGCTATCAAGCGTTTCTCCACTACACCATCGAACCCAATATATTGAAGAATATCTCTCCATGCCATCCCTAACACTACAACGGGAGAGGGAAACATTTTTCGCACACCCACCCGCTCCCAATATGGACCCGGGGGTCAGATACCTACTTTTCAGCAGAGACATGTAAATCGTTCCCTCGTATTACACTTGGAGTCCCCTTTCATCCCATGAGGAAGGATTCCTCGCCGGGATGAGATCTCATCATCATATATTTCATCATCCGATCATATGTTCATCCGGGTCCCGACCCCCCTATCGATCAGAACCCCGTCCCCTTCTTGATCGGCATTCTCACAGGGACAGTGACTCCTGAGGGTGAAAACGGGATTCCACCTGTATGGAACAGGAGTGCCCGGATTCTCTCTTTCTGAATGAAAACGGCGAATTACGTGTTCAGATTGTTGTCGGCAGAGTAATCATGAAAAAAATTGGGCCTATGATTTAAATGAATTCGATGTAAAAATGCACCTCATACTTTTTTTTCCACTCGACGAATCGCGGATTTAGAAGCATTTCCGTCCATTCTATCTGTCAGTCATAGGAGCTGCTGACGAAATGAAATGGCCTCTAAGTGGGAATGGTCCCTTTTCGAATTCCAGGAATTCGAGAGGGTGAAAAATCATGTTGATTCCCATGGAAATTGCTGGACTGGTCTCCGCCTCTCACCCCGCATGATGTGCGAACGACTCTGAAAGCGTCAGCCTATCTCTTTCCCCCTTCCATGAATATTCTTCGGAGTATTTTGAGATATTTTGAGATTTTGCCCTCTGTAACATTTTTCCGTTCCAATACACCCCATTCGGCACAACAACGTTGTATCAACATTGAGAATAGGTTGAAACGTTGAGACTTGGTTGAAGTTGAGAATTCAACGAAAAATCAACATCAGTGAAATGCTAGCTATTCATAATTAACCGTATTTTCAGCATTTTGTGACTACTCGTGAACTAGGGAAGTAGCATAGGGGAAGGTATAGGAATTCCTAGATGGACATGTTTAAGGAGGTAATCAGGCAGAAGGAGACCGAAATTACTTCTGGCTAGTGGGTCCGAAAAGACACGCTCAATTTTCCTAAATCTCCACATGGCACGCGCTCTTACTCAGACTCATCCATGATGGATAGAGTATAAAACCATGCCCGCGGGGTTGTTTCCCTCTACTGGATCGAGAGGTACTTGAGTCATGCAAGTACTCAACATGAATTTTCATTCAGTAGAGGAAATAAAGCTCTGAGAGGCCTTTACCTGGGATGATTGTACTCGATAGAGTACTGCTAGTATCATACCTCTTGGGAACCATCTATGAAGTTATCGAGTCCATATTCAATTTCATCCGACAATGAAAGCTCATTCAAACCCAGGAATAGGGAGGAGGTACTATAATGCCCTTACGTTGAAAATTCAACGTTGACACGACGTCGCACAGCATCAACTTTTCAACGTTAAGCTGTGTTTCATTTCAACATTGTGGCAACATCATGGCAACATGTTACGTTGAAAAGTCAACCTTTTCTCAACATTGAGGCAACATTGCCATCAACCTTTTTTCAACGTCGACACANAACATGTTACGTTGAAAAGTCAACCTTTTCTCAACATTGAGGCAACATTGCCATCAACCTTTTTTCAACGTCGACACAACGTTGTTGTGCCGAATGGGACGTTGCAAATGGACCCTTCGCAATTTCTTTTTCATTTGGCGTCGATATCTCGTAAGAGTGATTCCTGCTGCGGCTGCCAAATGAGGGTTTGCGACGACGGGCCTGCAAAGCATCGATCCGCCTTCTTCTGCTTTGAAAGGCGAGAACGTGAATTGCATGGGATTTAACGAGGGACTGGAGGGGAGAGGAAATGAATTCATTGTCCGGTCCGATCATGCCACTAAGTTGGTCCAGTGTGAAACCTGGTTTCATTGTTCGGTGGGGCAAAATTACACGAAGAGGGACGACCTCAACCTGACCAGCTGAAAAACCGAAATTTCCATTAAGAAATGCATTAATGAACGAGCTCCTCTTCACATCTCTCTCTCTCTCACCCTCTCTCGCATCGAGAATGAATCAAGAATGGAATGGAAACTGGCATGTGCTTACAGATGCCAGGCAAAAGAGGAAACGAAGGCTCCTAGACAGACCAGAAAGTCGAGAGTCCAAGTTGTTCTGCTCTCCCTTGGCTCATCGGCTCCCCCGTGCGATCTTCCTATTACCGTCATCTTAGCGAATCCTTTGGGGGGTGCGGGTTAGCGTCACTGCAGGAAAGCCTGAGAATCACCTGAAAAATATTTATTTATTTATTGGACTTCACAAAATGCATAAAAAGATATCGCTCCATGGCGATGACATTCTGCGTACATCTAAATGACGACCGCCTCTGGACCATCTCCGGACAACTGGACCGTCCATGGATGAGTTTTGGATGACTCAGGGCTACTTGGGTTGGGTCGGTCAAACACGGAATGGTCCCGAGTTCTCAACTGCATATTATACAAAAACGCTTTGAATTATATGAATCTCCTGCATTCAGCAATCACGCCCTCCGATGTCATGAAACTCCACGAATAAAATCATGGAGAAATAGTATGTATTCACCATTGCTTCAATTCGGCCCCATTAAATGTCTCTCGTGAGGGGAATGAAGACCTGGTGAACCTCTCTCCGTCTGTTGCAGAACGAAATTGGAGTCCTGGATTTGATTAATTATTATCTCCCCATGAAACAAAGTGTCATTGATTGAATTCCACCATAAAGTATTCATTGAGGAGAATAGTCATAGACTCGGAGATGGAAACATGCCTGCCACCTCGTTCTATCCGGCGAGTAGCGAATCCCCTATCTCCCTGTGCGACGGCGTCTCGGAAACGGATTTCTATTACTCGAGATGATGCACCATAATGGGAGTTTATTGCAGTGCTCTGTTGCATTCTTTTTCCTTTGAGGAGAAGGTTTCGCATAACGTACACTGGTACTGAAAGTAAATATTGCCCTTGCCGCGACGATCCGTTTGTGCTAGAAGGATTTTTACGGAGCTGGAAAGTAATTGGCATGCTTTCCGCGCATGCTTCTTTTTAATTTTTCAGTTCATGGTCCTTGGTTAACTGTATAGCCTTTCATCGTTCTCACGAAGCAACTCAACTGACGAACGTGTCCCTTAGCAGAATCGCGAAGGACAAAGCGGAAGAAAGGATTTTGTTTCTTTTTGCCATACTTTGGTGACGCAATTCACTGTTGAGGAATCAGAGACATCACGTATCTTTCGGCTCTCGTCGAGGAGGGATTCCAAGTCATGGATTTCGTTATCTTCAATCTCCGCCTGAAATAAATTCCATTTAATCGAGTTCCGAATATGTACAGTTTTGAGAGAGGTTTAACTTGAAGACAAACTGTAAATGACAAGTTTTCTCGACAGGGTGCGCCCTGCCCAAAAAAACTATTTCCATCCCAGAGAAAGAGGAAAGGGAACTTTTGTGCACTGTGCGAAAAGCGAGACCTTTACCTCCATCTAGTGGCATGGAGAAGAACTTTCAGGCGTTCACTTCGATACGAGCGATGAGGGAGCATTTTGTGAGTAATAAGAGAGTACATTTGAAATAGCTCACATAGTGCTTACTTTTTACTCCCTAAACACTCAGATCTTTCTAAGAGTGTATGTACATGCAAAGGACGGCCGCTTTTGGACTTCTTTGGAAAGGACGACTGGACTTTCCATGGATGAGTTTTGGATCTCCATTGAAATGTTGAGACATGGTCGATGTTAAGAATTTGTCATAGAAATCAATGAAATTAAGGTTTTTTTCTTAATGCACCGAAGCTTCAACGTATTGAGACTACTCACGGATTGGCGAAGTCGTTTGGAAGCTTGTAGGTGCAAATTCGTTTTCCAAAAATTTCCTTCATGATCGCATCAACGTTGAACTGTGTTTCATTTCGACACTGCTGCAACATTGAATAACTTTGTGCATAGCTGTGGCTACATTGCTACGTTGCAGAATGAATCCTCGCTCAACAGTGACCCGACGTTGTTGGCCTATATCCACATAGATTATCGCTGCAGCTTATATAGCGTGTATATTGTGCATGATCATGTCTGTCGGAATGCATTTTAGTTCCGTCCTCTCGTCCCATGTAATAATCTTTGAAATCCGATTTTTCAGTGGGTTTTTTTTCCCACTGAGGAAAATTCAACCTTTGTCATGCCACAAAAACGTGGCATGAGAAACAGCAGAAAAATGCCCTCGCCCCGATGCTCGCACGATAAAGCATTTCACGCGCTTGAGTCATACCGATGTCGATCCCTCTTCGGTACCAGTACCGAGTACCGAGTCCGAACGTTTCCGCGTACGCAGAGCGAATGAGACATATTCCGAATACGAGCATATGTCAGTTGTCACGCCCTCCGATGTCATGATATTCCATGAAGAATTTATTAACTTATTAAATTATTATTTATTAAATGATATTTTATGCATCCTTGCTCTGTTTCGACCCCATTAGATGTCCCACTTGAGGAGGGCGTGGACTCCGTGCACCGTTCTGCTTCTGTCGCGGAACGAAATCGGCGTTAATGATTTTATTCTTTTTTCCTCTCCCCATCAAACACAGGCTTATTAGTTTAATTCCACGCTAAAGTGTTTATTGAAGACAGTAGTCAGAGATCTGGACATGGAAACATGCCGGCCAACTTGCTATTTGCGTCGTGTTGCGAATCCCCAACTTAGCAATTTTTAAACCCACTCCTGCAGAGTGGAGAGTGAAACTAGAGGCGACACTCCGAAGGGTAGGGGAGAGTCGAAATATTACAGAGCTATCTGGTGGCATGTTATCAACAACATTTATGTTGAGGCCTGCTTCGTGGCAGCGAAATCGGGAATGGACTCATTCGGAGATCTGACCCAAAGGGATCGATCGACGTAACACGCGTGCCTCGTCGAGTCCGCTGTTCGGCCATGGAGGAAATCTTGACGTTGCCCATGCTCGGTGGAGCATCGACAGCCACATCCACTCCGCTGCGACCCCATCGATGAATGGGATTCGAGCGGAGTGGAGCCTCTTGTTATACCCTCTGCTCCATGCCCATCCCTCTAGCGGCAGCTCTGACGGCAGCATCCGACGTCTGCTCCGCCAAACATTCGCATCGAATGAGCTAACTTCCTCGGCGTCAGTCCGAGGATGAACCGACGAACATTTTTGACTGGTTCTTTTCTAGTACCATAGAATCCATTTCTTTGCTAGCCACGCAGACGATCGAGGGTCGGCATGGCATGCATTTCTTCAGTCCATCCTAAAGCGATTTCATCACTCGAAGCAACGCGTCTTCCGCTTTCACCTAAGGATTTCATCCGTCGAACTGACTGCCTGGAAATACTTCGATCGCATTTTCGGTGTCAATTGTCCCAATTCATTCAAGACGGAGAGACAAAGGGAAAATGTTCTCATGAAATACAGGAGGAAAAGACATATCCCCATTCCAATTCCAGTCGAAGTAGGTTGTGAATCTTCAGCATTAGTGAAACGGTAAAGGGACCCTCAAGGCCATTCATTTCCTGTTTTCGCTTCATGTCTACCCTCTGAAAAAAAAGTACAAACTTGGAATTCGTTTAATTATTTTATGCGGAAGCAGAAGATAATAATATATATATGGTGGCGATCCTCTCTTCGACAAGTGTTAAAGGGCACAAGATGTCGCATGTGATATTGCAACTCTTCCATGCATTTTGAAAGTGGGATTAACACAGGCAAGGGTCGAAATTTTTTCTTTGAGAAAATCCCTCAAACACCGCATTCCGAAATCTAGACCAAACCCGAGGACCATCAGCACTAAAAGGGGGGGGGGGCAAAGAACGCAACAATTATTTTTATGTCCTCCCTCAAGGCTTCACGCGGATACATTTCACACGCAGACTATTTTGACTCTCGTTCACCAGTACCCAATGTCAGACAACCTCTTCGAGGGAGAAAAGAAAGCATCGGGGCACTTCAATAATTGACTAATGAAACATAGAGTCCAGTGCGCACCAATAACTACCCAAATTGCGAGATTAGGGATAAGCAACTCGACGGAAAGAGCAAGGTGTACCGGCATGCTTCCATCTCCGAATCGATGAAAACCCACTTCAATAAATAATTTGGCATGAAATTCAGTTAACAGGATGGTATTTGATGAGGAGACGAAATTGATCAAAGTCCTAGTCGCCGTTTTCGTCCTGCAACAGGCGCAGGGAGGCGCACGAGGCCTGGCTTTCCGGCCGTTGCGACTGTCGGATCCATTCTCGAGAAAAGGTGTTGAAGCCGGGTGATGGGGAGAACAGTTGCATAGCATGAGAGGACGCAAGAACATTATGACGGCGGGAGTATATTGCAGGTCCGAGTGTCTTTGACGGTATGTCCGATGGATTCATTTTGGTTGAAAATTGCTACTTCCCAAGTAGCAACTTTCAACCAAAATGGTTCCATTGGGCATACCCTTCAGGAAAATTATGAAGCGTAGGATGAATGCTTCCGCAGAACCATTCATTATCATTTAGGGAATCAGGAGACGTACACCACTGTGGATACCCCGCCACCTCGCTTATAAATTGGGAACCTTATACTTACTGAATGAACGGCGAGATGTCAGGCCAGATGGAGAGGCCCCAACATGGCGGGGCCTCCATCTAAGGACATCCACGCGTAGACCGTGAGAAGTTGTCCTCGGAATTTGTTCTCCAGAACGTCCAATGGATGCCCAAAGATGGACTAATGCATCGTTTCGTTCGTATTGTCGAACTCTGGACGAAATATGGCACTGGTCCATTCATAATATTGGACCAGATAATATAATGATTGAAGTTACTGGATTTCGACCGAAGGTGCGAGATTTGAAGGAAAAAAAGAAGTACAGAAATCCTCTGATCCGATGCTCTTGCGTCATTCCACAAAACCATCGTTCAATAAAATGAAAATGACAGAAGTTCGAGGTAGGGAAATTCCACTCGGATAAAATTGAGAACGCACGAGAAGGCATCGACCCGCGGCGACGACATCCCGCGTGCATCCGAAGGACGACCGCTGCTGGACAGCTGGACTGTCCGCGCACGAGTTTTCGCATTTTCCTTGGCTACTTCGGTTGGGTCGGTGAAACAACAACGGTCGAGAGTTCTCAACTACGTATTCCAGAATGAACGCTTTGAATTATATGGAACGCACGCTTTCAAATGTCACCCCCGCCGTCATGAAACTCCAAGAATACATCATGGGAAAATATTCACCATTGCTTCAATTCGGTCCCGCTAGATGTCTCTCGTGAGGGGAATGAAGACCTCGCGAGCCTCTCTGCGTCGATTGCAGAAAGAAATCGGAGACCTGGATTTCATTCCTTTTCACCTCCCCATGAAACACAGTCCCATTAATTGAATTCCACACTAAAGTGTTTGTCGAAGACAGTAGTCATAAACTTGGAGATAGAAACATGCAGGCGACCTTCTTCTAGCTGCCGAGTTGCGAATCCCTTATCTCACTGTGCGAGGACAGCTTGGAAGGTCTTCAGTGACGTTAACGGCATCCTGGGTAAAGGACGACAGCTGGTTTGATGGTTAGACCACTATGGTAATTTATAGGAGTGTCCTGTTGCATTCTTTTTCCTTTGAGGAGAGGGTTTCGCATGACGGGCACTAGTACTCGAGATAAATATCGCCCATGCCACAAATATCTGTTCCTACGGAAAGGATTTTTGCGGAGGGGGAAAATAGTTGACCTGCTTTCCTTTTCGTTTTTTTTTTATTTTTCAGTTCGTGGTCCTTGGTTAATTGGATAGTGTTTCATCGTTCTCACGAAGCAACTCAGCTGATGAACGTGTCCCTTAGCAGAATCGCGAAGGACAAAGCGGAAGGAAGGATTTTGTGTTTTTTTTTTCTTGTGTAGTAAAATTTTTTTTTCGCCATACTTTGGTGACGCAATTCATTGTTGAGGAATCAGAGGCACCATGTGTCTTTCAGCTCTCGCCGAGTAGGGATTCCAAGTCATGGACTTCATTATCCTCCATCTCCGCCCGAAATACATCCCATTTAATCGAGTTCCGAATATTTATACTGTCTTGAGAGAGGGTTGCCTTCAAGTGAAGACAAACCGTAAATGGCAAGTTATCTCGACAGGGTGCGCAAAAAAACCTATTTGAAGCGCCAAAAAGCGCCAAAATTGATCGATTCATAAAATGCAATTAGGCGAGACACATGACGAGGTGCTAAACAATCCTGCGAAGGACGATTCCAGAGAAAGAGGGAAGGGAACTTTTGTGCACTGTGAGATGTTCCATCATCCCTGGCAAAAAGGCAATTCCGGAGAGGAAATTTCCGTAATCGTTCCGTTTATCCGTAAGATTCCGGAGGAAACCATTGGCTGCGAATGAGAGAAACCAACGCGACAGGCTTATTATTGCGGGAACATCGATGAAAACTGCATGTCCTCGTCCAAGTAGGGAAGGTAATGCACGGCTGTCTCAGTGGTCGACGGAAATTACAGAGAGTGAGAGTACTAATCGAGAGAAAATGCTCTTTTCCCATGCCATGAATGTTCGTGAGGATGCAAATATTGATGGACTGCTACCCGGGGATTACTATTGCTGCACCCCTCAACGGTCATCCAATAGCCTTCCTAAAGAGAATCTCCAATGGATCCAAAGCGACGGACATCATATCGCCCATCCGATGGACGTGTCCAGAGATGATCCTTGGATGAGACATTTAGTCATCCGGTGGATGTCCGAGGAGGATTTACATTGGATGTCCAAATGTCCTTGAGGGTATGTTCAACGGATCAGTTTTGAACCAAAGTGCACCCATTGGGCATACCCTAGAGAAGGGGTGTCCGACCTGCGATCCGCGACCCGGATCCGACCCGCCGATTCCTTTTCTCCGGCCAGCGAATTTCCTCTTGAACAGTTGATTTCTGAAAATTGCGGCAAATTTTACTTGCCCGCATTAAAAATGTGGTGCATGTGGGGTGAAATTCGTTAGTGAGGCCTCGAAACACATCTGAACCAAATCGTTTGATCCCTTCCAAATCGAATCGGAAATCCCTGCCCTAGAGGAAAATTATTGAGTATAGGATGAATGCTTCCGCAGAACCATTCATTAGCATTTAGGGAATCGGGGGACACGCAGCAGCGGGTTCACCGCCACCTCCACCTCGTTTATAATATAGGAACCTTATTTATCTTCTTCAGATGATTCTCAGGCAAGCCTGCCATTCAGGCAACCCGCATGCCAAAAGGAACACGCAGGGGCGAATGAAGGCACGTTGAAAATTAAAAAACCCCTCTGCATCCACCATTTGTTCTAACGAGAAGGCTTTTGGAGGGGCGGAACAAATATCTCTGTACTTTCCACTAATGCTTTTTTAAGTTTTGTTTTCTTGGTCCTCAGTTAATGGGATAGCCGCGACCAGTTCCATCGTTCTCACGAAGCAGCTCAGCTGATGAACGTGTCACTTAGCAGAATCGTGGAGAAGGAGAAAGCAGAAGAATGGATTTTGTCTTTTGTGCAGGAAAACATTCTTTTCGTCATTTTTTGATCACACATGACGTGATTGTCGAGGAGTACTCTGTCTCCACCTGAAATGCATTACATTTAATTGAGTTCCGAATCTGTGCTATTTTGAGAGAGGGTTGGCCTAAAGTGAAGTCAGAAAGAAAATGGTTAGTTTTCTCTGCTGCCACAAAAAAAACAAAGCTATTGTTTTTGGAAAGTTGTCATTGTGTTTGTAGGCTGCCGATTCTGATAATAATAATTAAAAAATTGGCAAATGGGTGACTTGATTGGGGTTTGTGTGCCAAATTGCAAACTGAAATAATTCCAAAACATATAAGAATGGCATTTCATTTACCTTTCATCGCCAAAAATGCATTCATTTTTTCTTTAAACTTAAAATTCCTCAATCCTGACGAAACAAACAAGCAAAGAAACAGAACAAAAACAAAATTCACAAATGCCGAAAACGAAAGTACACAATTTGGTTTAGGTAGGTTCACCTCAACTGAAAAGATGCTCAATGTTCCCTTCATTCTGTTGAACACCCGCCAAAAGTCTGGAACGCCAACGATGAAAGGCCCGGTCAATAAACAGGCAGTGCTTCCCAATCTTCCTCTATGGCGCCATGCAGGGATGGAAAGTCCTCAATTCGCTCCTTCCTTTCATCCCGGCCGCAGGTTCACACCGATATTTTCGATGGTAGATTTTGTTGAGGGTCATCTGAAAATGAGTACAGCTCCTAACATTTTAAAGCCAGATGGCCGAAATCTGGGATAAAAACTTCAATAGAGTCACCCTATACGCCCGCAAAATTTAATAAATTTTGTTCGAGTACATTGAAATTGATGGCTCACTAAAAATGTATATTTCTTGTTTGTATTATGCTTGGGCCTTTTGTATATCCGCAAACGCATGTGCGTCTCCTGTCTGGTTCCAAGCATAGAGTAGAGAGTGCAACTAGAGGCGACACTCCGAAGGGTAGGGGAGGGTCCAAATAATACACAGACATCTTGTGGCTAGTTATCAACAACACTTCCATGCGGCGTGCTTCGTGGCAGCGAAATCGGGAAACGACTCATTCGGGGATTCGACCCAAAAGGATACCTTAAAGTAATACTCGTGCCTCGTCGAGTCCGCTGTTCGGCCATGGAAGAGTCCTTGATGTTTGCAAGCTAGGTGGAGGATCGACAGCGACATCGATAAAGCGACCCTGTCAATGAATGGGATTCGAGCGGAATGGAGCCTCTAGTTACACTCTGTACTCTATGGTTCCAAGTGACTGTCTCGCTCTCTCCCCCTCTCGCACTTTCTTTCTGGCAGTTGCGATTGTCGGATCCAATCTCGAGAAGGTAATAGCCCCGGGGAAAGGGGAAGAGTTCAGATGGCATGAAGAAAGAAAAACGACGTAGCAGCAGGAAAACGATCCCGAGGCCTCCAGACTGGCAATCAAGCATTTCTCCACTACACCATCGAACCCAATATATTGAAGAATATCTCTCCATGCCATCCTACCGTTCCCCCTCGTTGCTCGGTGATCCGCCTGAAAAATACACTTTTTTGGAAGGGACGCGACTTTGACGGATGATATTCGAAAACGAGGCTAAATTTCAAAAATTCCTCTGGTAGATCTCTTTAAAAGTCTCTTGGCTAGCTTGATATAAATTTTCATGAGAATCCGTCCACTATCCTAGAAGCCTATCGATTTTTCCTGGGCCTCTTTTCACAATTTAGGTCATTTCTTGCATTCCGGGTCGATTTTCTCTTCTGTCCGGCCAAGAATGCAGGATTTTTTGTACCTACCCCATAGAGGGATGTTTCACGGATCCAGTGACACCAAGATTCCTATAATTACCGATTTGCATGAAAACTTGAACGATCGCGCGCAGCTCTTCCCTCTTTGACTTCCCTCCCACTTCACTCTCCCATGTTCCTTCGCCTGCCCCGAGACCGTTTCGCACTCACGCACTTCCCCCTTGCCTGTCTCTTTCCTCATTTTGCCAGTCTCACTGGCTCCTGCCACTGATCTTCAATGGAAGCGAGGGCCGCCGCTCTTCCCGTGGGATACTAAGAGGAATCAATTATTTCCTTAACTCGTGTATTTTCGTTATCAATTCTTGTGCAGGCGGTACACAGCCGAAGGCTCCAAGGGAGACGATGTTCATGAGCTGCCTGTTATTCTACGTAATGATAAATTGAATTTGTGATGTTCGCAAAGGAAATTTGGCAACGTATATCCCCCCTCCTCACTTCAGATAGCTATGTCCACACATCTCCCTTTTCTGAAACTTCTGCATATTTTGTTCTGTGCCTTCCTTCTTTGGGATGGATTGAAATCTGAGTGCAATGTGGCAATGGCATGCTTCAGATTGTTAAGGAAAAAATAGATTCTCTGGGGTTCAAGATCTGTGAATAAATGTTTTGGTGGGTCCCGAGAGATGTACTGAGTGTGGTCGCTCTTGTCACCATTGACGAATAATTAGTCATACGTCCTTGCTAAATTTGCTGCTTGATAGCCATGTGTCGGGTAGAATCAAATTACAAATCGGAAACAGTTTTGTCCACATGAACATAAAAAAATAACTGGAAGATAACACGATGTGCGAACGACTCTGAAAGCGTCAGCCTTTCCCTTTCCCCCCTTCCATAAATATTCTTTGGAGTCATTTTTGAACCAAAGTGCACCCATTGGGCATACCCTAGAGCAGGGGTGTCCGACCCGCCGATTCATTTCCTCCGGCCCGCGAATTCCTCTTGTACAGTTGATTTCAGAAAATTGCTGCAAATTTCACTTGCTCGCATTTAAAAGGTGGTGTATGTGGTGTGAGATTCGTTAGTGAGGCCACAAATCATTTGAAGTCTGAACCAAATCATTTGATCCCCGCCAAATCGAGTCGGACACCCCTGTCCTAGAGGAAAATTGTTGAGTATAGGATGAATGCTTCAGCAGAACCGTTCATTAGCATTTAGGGAATCGGGGGACACGCAGCAGCGGGTTCACCGTCACTTCCACCTCGCTTATAATATCGGAACCTTATATACCTTTTTCAGATGATTCTCAGGCAAGCCTGCCATTCAGGCAACCCGCATGCCAAAAGGAGCAAGCTGGGGCGAATGAAGGAATGGGGAACGGGACGAGGAGGGGCGAGTGTCAGCCGTTGTGTCTCCGTTTCACCTTCCTGTAGTCTAGACAGAGAAACCAAGAGAGACTAGGAGACCAAATGACACCCCATTAATGAATCCAGACGGCCAAAGACCGAAGAGCGAAATGCCTTCATTCGTGAATGGGATTTCTGTCCGACGCAGTATTGACATTAAAAGAATGCTCGTATGCATGTCTGCTGAGGCATTCGTATACACGCTGCAAATCGACTCTTCGCAGATATTTTTCATTTGATGTCGAAATCTCGTAAGAGTGAAGGCAGCCAACTGAGGGTTTGCGACGGGGGCCTGAAAAGCACCGATCCGCCTCTTCACTTCTGCTTCGAAAGGCGAGAACGTGAATTACGTCGGATTTAACGAGGGATTGTAGGGGGGGGGGGGAGGAAATGAATGGAGTGTGTTGGGTATCGTGGAATGACCCTTTTGATGCACTTGAGCATCGTCCAAAACGAAAAGGAATTCAACGTCTGGTCCGATTATGGCACTAAGTTCATCTAATGTGAGACCTGGCTCCATTGTCCGGAGGTGCAAAATTCCACGAAGAGTGACGACCTTAACCTGACGAGCTGAAAAATCGAAATTTCCATTCGGTCATGCATTAATGAACGAGCTACTCTTCGCATCTCTCTCGCAGTTGCGCCTTCGAGAATGAATCAAGAATGGAAACTGGCATGTGCTTACAGACGCCAGACAAAAGAAGAAACGAAAGCTCCTAGACAGGCCAGAAAGTCGAGAGTCGAAGCTGTTCTGTTCTCCCTCAGCTCATCGGCTGGCCCGTGCGCGAGCACTATTTCCATCATCTTAGCGAATCCTTGGGGGGTTGCGGGTTAGTATCATTGCAGGAAGGCCTGAGAATCGCCTGAAAATGGTATATTTATTGAATGGACTTCTCAAAATGCATAAGAAGATATCGATCCATGGCGATGCCATTCTGTGTACATCCAAAGGACGACCGCTTCTGGACCGTCTCGGGACAACTGGACCACCTCGGGACAACTGGACCACCTCGGGACAACTGGACTGTCCATGAATGAGTTTTGGATCACCCCAGGGCTACTTGGGTTGGGTCGGTCATACATGGAATGGTCCCGAGTTCTCAACTGCATATTATACAAAAACGCTTTGAATTATAAGAAACTCCCCTCTTTCAGCAATCACGTCCTCGATGTCATAAGACTCCACGAATAAATCATGGAGAAATAGTATGTGTTCACATTGCTTTAATTCGGCCCCACTAGATGTCTCTCTTGAGGTGGATGTTGACCTCGCGAACCTCTCTGCGCCTATTGCAGAACGAAATCCGCGTCCAGGATTTGATTAATTCTTATCTCCCTATGAAACACAGTCCCATTAATTGAATTCCACGCTAAAGTATTAATTGAGGAGAGTAGCCATAGACTTGGAGATGGAGACATGCCGGCCACCTCGTTCTATTCATAGGCGAATCCCCAATCTGGCAATGTGGAATGCGACTGCACTGAGGAAGAGAGCGAAGCTCCTGAACCTGTTTTGTTTTGGGATGATTCCGATATTAATTTATTGAAGTGTCCTGTTGCATTCTTTTTCCTTAGTCGGAGGAAGTTTGGCATTAAGGGCGCTAGTGATAAAAACTAGAAAAATCCCTCTTCTGCAACCATTTGTTTTAACGGGAAAGCTTTTAGATGGGCGGAAAAATAATCCCTGAGCTTTCCACTTATGCTTGTTTAACTTTTGTTTTCATGGTCCTCGATTAGTGGGATAACCGCGACCAGTTGCTTCGTTCCCACGAAGCAGATCAGCTGATGAACGTGTCACTTAGCGGAATCGTGGAGGACAAAGCAGAAGAAAGGATTTGGTTTTTGTGCAGGAAAACATACTTTTCGCCGTACTTCGGTCACGCATGACGTGATCGTTGAGGAGTCAGCCTCATCATGCGTTTTGCAGCATGGCGTCGAATCGACGCCATGGATTTCATTATCCTCTGTCTCCACCTGAAATGCATTACATTTAATCGTGTTCCCAATCTGTGCTATTTTGAGAGAGGGTTGGCCTGAAGTGAAGATAGAAAGGAAATGGTGAGTTGCCTCTGCTGCGTAGGTCACAAAAAAAAACAAAGCTATCGATTTTGGTAAGCTGTCAGCTGTTTGTAGGCTGCCGATTCTGATTTTTTTTTTAAATGTTTGACATCAGGGTGTCTCAATTGGTGTCTTTGTGTGCCAAATTTGAAACCTCGCGGTCGAACGGTCCACCGAGTCGCACGGGCCTCCTACTTTTCCCCGTCATTTTTGGTACTTTCGTCCATCTGGTAGATGCGCCGGGCGAGACGCCTAGCGAGACGTTCGCGCAGAGGAGGTCTCCCTTCTCCAGACTCGAGATGGCGCGAAATCGCCACCGTCGCTTGGAGCATGACGGCTGGCACGCGTCCCCGGTACTTTAGGATCGGTACGTCGTGTTTCCTCCGAAAACCGACTGAAATTGCCGGATGCATTCGAAGAAAGAGACGGCGCGATCCGAGGTCGTACTGGCCCCGGGCGACGGAGAGAACGACGAGAACGTTCGAGTCTCGATCCATGAGACCCTCTCTGGGTGATGTCTCGTTGCGGCCTTTCGCGAACGAAATTTCGCGTTACCGGAAGGTTCCGTGGCCGTCTCGTCTCCGGTCGCGATCGTTCCATCGTCCGCATCTCGACGCCGTTTCCTCGACTCCGTGGACGAATGGACGAAGGGACGAGGGGACGAAGGGACGAGGGGACGAAGGGAGGTCGGAGGCAGAGGCGAGTTCGGACCGCCGAGTCCGATCTCATCCGAATCCGACTCGCCGAACCCGACCCCGACCGAACCGATCCGGTCGGAAGCGAAGGAATCCGAAGCCGATGCGATCTTTTTTCGGGCACGAGTCCGACCGAGTCCGATGCGATCTGCGGTCGTCCGGAGCGATCACAAATTTCTCATAAACCGGTACGTCCGCGGAGCGACGGAACGATGTAGAATGTTCGGAATCGTGCGGCGGCATCTAGATTAAGCGTCCGGTTTCAGCTTCTGTCCTGTCTTTAATTCGAGTTTTTCTCGTTTTCTATTTTTATTTCAATTGCGCTCCCTTCTTGCGATTTCTTGCGTTTTACGTTCTTCATGTTTGATAATTTCTTTTTTCCCTAGCCATTCTAATTTTCTTCTTTCCTTACAGTTTTTTCCTTTAATTTTTGTCTCTTGACATTTTGAACTAATGCTCTCTTGTCTTCTTTCATCCATTTAGTAGGAGCATTTCATCCATGAAACTTCCTGTTTTCTCAAGAACACACCAGGTACTGTAGCACGATTCAAGGTCTTCGCTTCCCATTGTGGAATTCATCATTTTTTTCAATCACATCATTATTTTATTTATTTTCCTAGCCAGAGAGATGGCGTCGACATGAAGAGGACCTGCAAGGGGAGCCATCCCAAGAAGACCACCTATCTTCGCCGGACTGCTCCTATCTCCAAAAAAAAGGTTTTTTGATTAATGTATTTCAACGGCCTTTTTTCAGTTTATTATGTGCTTTTGGTGTATTTTAATGAGTTTAATGTGATTTAACTTTTGATGTCCGGTTTCTGCCTCTGTGCCAGATTTGCTTTTCATTTTTTTTCTGACGTTTTAAATTTCTTTTAATTGTGTGTGCATCATTCTATGATGTTTTTCATGTGAATTTTGATGTGTTGTTGCCTTGCATGTCATTACATTGTGTAACTTTGCACTGTATGTTAATCATGTTCTTTGCAGCCATTAATCATTTCTTCTTTCCAAACAGTTTTTTCCTTTTAACTTTTGCCATTTGACATTTTAAACTAATGCTCTCTTGTCTCCTTTCATCCATTTAGTAGGCTCACTTCATCCAGGGATCTTCCAGTTTCGTCAAGAACCCAACAGGTTTAGCATCTTCGTTTAATTTCTTCTCTTTCCATTGTCGAATTCATCATCTTTTTCAGTCACATCATTATTTTATTTCTTTTCCTAGCTCCAGAGAAGACGTCGAGATCAAGAGGACCTTCAGGAGCAGTCATCCCAAGAGGACCCCCCCATCTTCGCCGGACTACTCCTGTCTCCAGCAAGGGTTTTTAATTATTTTATTTTCAATTCCTATTTTTACCTTATTTGAGTTCTTAACCTTATTTTAATAATAATGTTTAATTTTAAATTTCGAGCGACTGGGAATAGAGGCTGAAACCGGACGTAGGCTTAATTTGTATTGCGTTATTTTTATCTTTTTTTTTTTAGTTTGTGTTTATGTTTTGTTTGTCACTCTTCCACTTCCTTTTTTTTGTATCCTTTTTGTATTTTTCTATGTGTTGTATTCTAATTCACTTTTTTCCAAACAGTTTTTTCCCTTTAACTTTTGCCATTTGACATTTTCAACTAATGCTCTCTTGTCTCCTTTCATCCATTTAGTAGGCTCACTTCATCCATGGAACTTCCTGTTTCGTCAAGAACACAACAGGTTCATCAGCATCATTCAATTATTCATTTCCCATTGTCGAAGTCACCATTTTTCCCTTCATATTATTTTTTTTTCCTAGTTCGAGAGATGGCGTCGCGTTCTACAGGACCTTCAGGAGGAGTCGTTCGACGAGGACCACTTTTCTGCGCTTGACCTCCCCTATCTCCAGGAAATAGGTAACTCGGACTCTATATGGAACCTATAAGAGGTGGTCCACCCTCTGACGTGTGCTGTATTCGGTACTGGCAGAGGTAGGTCAAAGCCTGTAGGAGAACGAAACGACGCACGGTATATGAGAACTTTCAGATTTGCATGACATCCCTATCACTTTCTAACGGGAGCGTATTTACTCACGGAGGAGGAGAGCAATTTTACTCCTTCGTGATGGAGTAAATTCGCTCCTTTCCCGGGGTGAAACTGGAGTTAGTTATTTTACTCTCTTTTTTGGGAAAAATCGCTCCCCTTTTTCTAAAAGTGTACGGAATCAGTTTGCGATGGTCTCTGTCTTGACAGCCCGCCAGTT
Source organism: Darwinula stevensoni (assembly GCA_905338385.1). Lineage (NCBI taxonomy): Eukaryota > Metazoa > Arthropoda > Ostracoda > Podocopida > Darwinulidae > Darwinula > Darwinula stevensoni. The sequence continues at coordinate 27,183 of CAJPEV010001414.1, forward strand.
CTTAGCCACAAAGCGAAAGGCGCCGAAGGAGCGAAACGTGAGAACTCACGTCGATGGCCACGGACGACGGGGTTCATCAGGTCGTCTTCGATAGCTGCAAGAGTCATCTGCACGAGTTCCTTCCCATAACGAGTCGTCAGATTCTCGACGACACCCTGGCCCATCGGCTGGACGATCGACGTTGCGTTCGGGGGGCAGGAATTCGAGTCGCGTGTTATTCAACGTGCAATTTAACCTCGTCCAGGAGCACGATCTTCTCACAGAGGGACAAATCCTTGCACTTCGACATCTTGAACACCGATGTGGACTCGAATCCCGGACAGACGGCTTAAATCCACCAAAAACGGAAAACCCAACCCATGACTACTGCCTAAAATCCCCAGGGAAAAAAAAAAACGGAGAAACCCAACCCGAACTAATAGCTGAAACCCTCAGAAGAAACAGGAAAACCCATCTGAAACCGACGGCTGCCCCCGACCCAAACCCCGACCTTGCCCCAATAAAGCGGATTTTCGTCCCGAATATGCGGCGAAATTGTAACGCACTTGAATAGAAATGATTCCGTTCCTGACAAAATGTCCCGATAAACCGGCTGCCCCCATTAAACGATGGCCCAATAAAGCGGAATCCACTGTATATATAAAAATTTGAGTATTTTAATGTATTTTCCTATCTTATTCTGAGTGTTTTTATTCACGGAGGAAAGCAATGTAGCAAATTCGCTCCTTTCCCAGAATGAAAGGGGAGTGAAACTGGAGTTGGCGAATTTACTCTCTTTTTTTGGGAAAAATCCTTCCCCTTTTTCTAAGAGGAACGTAGCTAGTCTTACGAATTAATAACTTGAATGAAGGACCAAGAAGGCCACTTTCTCTCTGTCTTCAAGCTAACCCTTTCTCGAAACAATACTGGTTCGTAGCTCAATGAAATGTAACGTACTTCCGGCGGAGGCAGAATAATGATCCATGGCGTGGATTCTCTCTTCGACGAGAGCCGGAAGACACATGGCTGACTCAACGGTCACGTGACCAAGGTATGACGAAAACAATTTTGTACAGCACGAAGACAAAATCCTTTCTTCTGCTTTGTCCTTCGCGGTTCTGTTAAGTGGCATGCTCATCATCTGAGCTGCGTCTTGAGAACGATGAAACTGGTCGCGGTTATCCATTAACCAAGTACCACGAACACAAAATAATAAAAAAGGCAATAAAAAAGGAAGGCAATTAATTTTTCGTCCCTCCGACGGTCTTCTCGTAGGAACCGGTGGTTGCCGCACGGGCCAATTCTTTATTTCCGTTCACCAGTGCCCTTAATGCCAGACTTCCTCCGACTAAGGAAGAAGAATGCAACAGGACACCTAAACAAATTAATAACGTAGTTTCCTTAACTACTCCTGGAGAGAGACGCCGCCGCCCGAGACTTCGTCGTTCCACGGCCTCATCGTCCGAGGAGTCTTCGTTGTCGAACTCCGACTCGAATGGATCGAGTCGAAGCCAAAATCTTCACAGCTTTCGTCGCGCGTTGGGAGGTTGGGGATTCGCAACTCGACGAATAGAACGGGGTGGCCGGCATGTTTATATCTCCTAGTCTATGACTGCTCTCTTCAATAAACACTTTAGTGTGGAATTCAATCATTGGGAAGGTGTTTTATGGGGAGATGAAGATTAATGAAATCCTGGGGGCCGATTTCGTTCTGCAACAGTCGTAGAGAGGTTCACGAGGTCGACAGTCGCTTCAAGTGAGACATCTAGTGGGGCCGAATCGAAACAATGGTGGACGCTTATTATTTCTCAATGGATTTCTCCTGCACATCTCCAGTCATTTTTGGACTCGCGTGATTTTTACAAAAGCAACTGGACTTTTATTTTCTTACTTGCACCTGAACGCTGACTGGCCCCTGCCCAGCTCGCGACAAATTCTCTCAATGTTATATTTTTTTCCTCTGCACTTCAATGTCTTCGACGCCGAACTGAGACTCGTCCATGCGACTGGCAATTTGCAGATTGGAATTTTGCATCGCGGGATAATTATATCGAGAAGGAATGACTTGTTCCACATGATCTCGGCTTCCTTCAGTCCGGGCTAGTTTTAGTCTTCGGCTCCTTCTCTTCCTCTTGGATGAAGCGGTTTCTCGCAATTTGTCTCTTATCTCTTACCATCTCTTATCGATAGGTCGATATGTACTTCTTCCTTCACCATGAAATTCTTGCAAAATTTCGTCCTCCTTCCCCATCCTTTCGCAAAAAGCAGCTTTTTTTATTCAAGGTTTTTTTTCTTGCGCTGCTGGACAAAAAGTGGACAAACATTTTAGGATTTTAAAGTAAATGTAAACGTCATTGCAAAAAAAAATTGAAGTGCAATCTGCCATCTCATCGTAAATTAATCTGCAATTAATCGTCTACTAATTGCGGCTCCATCAATTAGGTTCGTTCAGCTAATTCTCATTATGTGGCCAACAATTAAATCTTGAGGTGGAGGACATTCGCTAACCGATTCTTTTGAAATTTCTTCCCTGTGTGCACCATGAAATGAGATTGATTGTTTTATTGGTGCACCTCACCGATGATTGCAACTGATTTGTTTTCAACTCGGCACGAACAGAGATTCGAGTTCACGTCTTGTGAACGCGTACCGAAAAATCTCATCTGTGATCTCGGCTTACATCAGATCGAAAAATCGGCAAATCTTAATGATGCGTCTTGGAAAATGTCGCACTTCGATTTAATGAAGAGAAACGGTCCTCGACATGGAATTTCGGATTCGCATCAGTCCCATCCGAACCGTGCCGGGTCGCACGAACGACGTCTATGGAAAAAGAAATGCCTTTTTTTGCAGAAACAGGTGGAGGTGGGGGAAGGGGGCGGGAGGGGGAGGGCATGGCCCCGAATCGTCTAGACGCGAGACAAGCTCTGTCTTCCACTTGGCCGCCTCCCCTCACAAACCCTCAAGGCAATGCATGGGCATCTACGCGCAAGCGCGTGAGAATGCATCGCCTCGCCCCTCACCCCCGAATCGTTGCTATTGCCCCACAGCGTTTCAGTCATAGTCCGCTTCGTCCGCTTCTCCGATTTTAATGCTATTAGGAATCTTTTGACGATAGGCCGACGTTTCGTTCATCCTTCACCAGGAAATCATGGGAAATTCTGCCCCGCCAATCCTTCAGCAAAGTCCAGCATTTTTTATGAGCAGACTTAGGAGCTCTGGCCCGAGATAGGTACGCCCCACACGTATCAAACACCCTTCCGCCGATACGTTATTTTTGCGTAAAAATTAAAGACAAGTTTTCTTTGCGTTCTTGGTCGCGTGCAGAACCAGTTGGAGAAAAGTGAATAAAGATTTCAGAGCATCAAAGAAATCGTGAAAGCCGTTCAAAAAAAAAGTCGACGAGGTGTCTGCTATCTCACCAACTCCAAAGAGTCTCAAAGGGGCAACGCGTTTTTTTTTTTTTTGCCCCATCGCATATCTTCAAAGTCCCCCCTGCTATTCACAGCAGTTTGGTCCGTGTCTTTTTCTTTTAATTCAACACGTTTAAAGGACTCGGCGACGACTAGTCGCATTCCTTTCAGGAACAGAGCACCACAAATTAAAGGTTGCGAGCCAGCTCTCATCGACCAGCAGGCATGACATTCATCCAGCGACTTCTCCGCCGGTCGACACTGGTTCCACATTATCCGTGCCCCGACGCCCTCCAGATGGAGCTAAAGGGAGAAAGTTGGGCGCCCCCAGAAACATTCAGACTCAACCACGTTTTATTCAGGTTAATTCATAAATAATTTCCGTTTGTTGCCAACTGTTTTGAAACGATTGTAACTTGTTTCAAGTTTGACGCGAGAAATCGTGTTATATGTCATTCGGTAGAGAAAACTGTAGACTTTTTTGATAATATGCAATTAATCGTCTTTCCAATTTTATGTTGAAATGATAAGGTGGTAAAATGGATGATGAAAAAACGCACATTCGGCACTGCATTTTGCAGGAGTTCCAGCAAGGCTCAAATGCAACGGAGACGGCGAGGAAGAAATGCCCATTCCTCGGAGAGGACACCATCACCGATCGCCAGTGCAGGAATCGGTTCGCAAAGTTTGGGTCGAGAGAGTCATCGCTCGTGGATGGACCACGTCCTGGTCGCCCCTTTCGGAGTCCGAGAGCGATGCATTGGAAGCGTTGATCGAGGGCAACCCACGTAAAACCAAAGTTCCCAACTTGCTGACTTTTCCGAGAGCACGAAGGCGGTGAAATGCGGTCGGTTGGGAAGTACCAAGTTCTTCGGCCAATTCTTAGGTGGATTTACGTGGTTTGGCCTCGATCAACGCTTCCAATGCATCGCAAAGGCCAGGGCAGAAATATTCCTCTCCGAGAATTTGGCCAGCTCCAGATTCGCTTGGAATCGTGGATGGATGATCGGCACCTCGTTAACAGATGAAAATTATATTCACGACATTTTGAAAGTGTTTATTCCCCTAAAAACACAAGTGAATATGAAATTTTTCCCGAGCCTCAGCGAAAAGCTTGGAATCGTGGATGGATGATCGGCACCTCGTTAACAGATGAAAATTATATTCACGACATTTTGAAAGTGTTTATTCCCCTAAAAACACAAGTGAATATGAAATTTCTCCCGAGCCTCAGCGAAAGGTCAAGTTCGCCTTTTTAGCATTTTAACTATGTAAAATTATAAATACAAATAATATGTATGAAGACAACCGAAATTCCGAAATTGATCAATCTTAGTTTTTCTGTTGTGGTTAGTTGAGACTGCAATGTTGTTACTGTCTCGATCAATTATGCTCTTAGCATTGCAATCATGTTCTTCCTGATACTTTCTGATTGTGGACTAACGAATCAGGATATTTTTGTTTTCTAGTTTGTCCTCTGCAATTCTTCAAGATGATACGCTTACTCCAGTAGCACAAGATATTAGCTCAATGCTAGAACATGATTGGGCAAGTTGGCTACACCTTGGTCAATATTGCCAATATCGGCTAAATATTGCCAATATCGGCTAAATATTGGCATCCCGATATTATCATTCTATCATCGACCCAATATCGGACCGATGCGATGATCCAATGTGCCCAGGTTGCACTTGAAATTTTTTTTTAAAATGGAAATGTTGAAGTTCTCCTCCTGGAAGAGCACTTCAGACATTGGTTGACTTGAGCCGCTCTTAAACCAAGCCGAACAACAGGCAGAACTTTGACGGAAGTCACCACCCAATAGCATAACATTGCCACCAGATCGTTTGTCGGACTGTGTGAGGTCTCTCGGTCCAACTTCGATATCTCTAATGCTTTACCTGCCATGGATGGATGCCATGGGAGCCTCATCCCAAATGATGAACCTGGCGCGACGGATCATCAATTCTTCTGGGCTGTGGGCAGACGGCTGGATGAACAGAGAAGGAATCCCAATCGACCGGCAGTCTGAATCGGCCGTGGACAGTAGTGCCTCCATGGAACATATTTGCAGCGATCCCAGTCCAAGCCACACACTGTTTACATACTCACCTTGACCTTCAAGAATGTGACATGAAGTGGGGTACGGGAAAGTTTTTCCAGTATCTCCAGTACCATCCTCAGAGAAGCATTTTCCAAGAGGAAGTTCCATTCGCAGCATCTGAATCCGACAGATGACAGGAGCGGAATGCATAGAAAGCTCGTGGTCGCAGGACATACCGTTTGAAGGAGGTGAGACCTTTTTCCTTACGTAGGCCTGTGAAGTTGTTTATGTATCCAGCGGCCCAGCGTCCTGGAAAAGACTACTAGGCGTCTCCACACTGAGAGGTGGAGAACCGCAATTCGAATGAAAGGCGAAGGTGGCCTGCGTGTTTCCCATTCCAAGTTGGTCAATGCTCTCTCGATAAATACTTTAGCGCAGAATTCGAATGATGTGACTTTGTTTTGACGGGGAGAAGAAAAAGAATAAAGTCCTCGACGCCGATTTCGTTTGACCACATGCACGGAAAGACGGACGAGGTCGAGATCCTCCTCGAGGGAGACATCTAGCGTGGGCGAAGTGAAGCGATGGCAATCTCCTTTTCGACGACCGTGAAAACTAAATGTATTTTGAAGAGACACGAAGAAACACAGCCGCAGCATAAAAACGGAGAAGAAAAAAACTCTCATCAAAAGAAGAAACGTAAAGAAAAGAAAGCGATGAAATCCAGTTTGGACGAATTCCGTGCTTCCTCGATTGCGTCACTTCTTCGAGCCGAAGGAGTGCGGCGGAGCAATGGAATTCCAAGCTCCAAGTCTGCCTTCGACAGGCGCTGAGAGGCGAACGATTTTTTTTACCGAAGAGAAATATCTAGTGCGGCCGAATGGAAGCGACGTTGCATCCCTAGAGTTTCTCCTTCGACTCTTGGAGGAGTTTCATCACACGGGAAGGTGTCGATATATCGTGGAACCGGGCGCCTCGTCCATCGCAGGAAAAAACGTTGCATGTCTTTCCTCCAGTTGAACGAAGTGGAGACGAATGGGCTTCGTGTATTCGGCACTGGTTTGATTCTCAGTTTTTCTCTCTCGACTTCGGATTTACCCCTAATAGGAGTAGCGTCGATCCGGAATTCAATACCGTTCAAGAAATTAAATTCATACGCATAGGAACAAAAAAATCAAAGGCTTTGCTTCTCGCTTCGCGGAAATTTTAAAGGACAAATCGTTTCAAATTCATCACTTGGGACATATAACGTGACTAATGAAAAGCGTGAGGAATGACCGACCTGAAAATGTTCGATCATTGACATTCCTTATTGGCCAGTCCAGAGTCCAAATAAGTTTTTACACGGGTCAGCCATACAGGTAACAAAAAGGTGAAACTTTCTCTTTGCAGAGTACCAAACCCAAAATGATTTCGTCTGGTCCGTCCTTCTCTGCGATTCTTTCATATGATATGCTCATGAGCTGGGTTCCTTCATGAAAATCATAAAAATGCTATGGGCGATCCCAATAACTGAGAGCTATACGCACGAGAGAAAAAATTTGTCAAAGAGAGTAATAATTTATTTTTGCGCTTCCTTGTGCATTCTCATCCCAACCAGATAAGAATCTCCTTGACATGACTTATGAACATGAGTGCCCCCCACCCACTGTGGGGCATTTCACCAATGACGGAAAGCGGGTGTCCTTTCCACACTCCGCTGGAACAGAAAAAAAAATTCATATTTCGTCTCAAATCTCTGGAATCGCGTCAGCGCTGCAAGTTCTGGTACACTCTCCGGTCGAGGTGTGGAGTTACATCAAGACGTTATTTTGGATTTGTTCGTGGATATGAAACGGCTGAAACGAAATGACTGCTATTCCCGCAATTTGTGATTCGTCGCAGGAACATCAGATATGAAATACTTGTCTGTCCACAATTCAATTCCTTTACTCGAGAATGGCGCACATTTGGAACTCAATTTCGAGGATTATTTCCAATGCACAAGTGGAAAAGAAGAACGGAAGGCGAAATTTCCGTCCCGACCATGGAGAACACGCAGTTCTAAACTTGGGGAGATGTGAATGACTTGCCTTGCTTCACTTTGGCCACGCTAGATGTCTCTCCGGAGGTGGTAGTGAACCTGGTGCACCATTTCGCGCCTGTCGCAAACAAAATTGGCGCACGGGAATTTGTTATTTTCAATTTCTGCATGAAGCACCTTCCCGGCGATTGAATACCAAACTTAATGATTTCTGCAGACTGTAATATTGGACGTGGAGACGGAAACGGGGTGCTCACCAAGGTCCCTTCGTCTAATTTCAAGTATGTAACATGGGTAATAAGTTTTTCTTTATGAAGCATCCGAAGCCTTTGGAATTAAATGTATGAAATGCTTTGTTGAAGTGCCTCGGTGCTCTTATTTTTCCTGAACCGGAGAGATATGGTGCGGAGGGTGCTGATGAACACGAAAGGGGTAAAGTGATTCAGGGAAGTCTGCGTAGTCCAGGTGTGAATCAATCAAGTGTCAATGAAGATCGAAGTATTTAATAACTGGTCCGTTGCACGTGTTAGATACTCGAAATTAAAGAAAGGTGACCACCCCGTTTCCGGCTCCATATCCAAGGTCACAATTTACAGAAATCGTTAAGTTTTGAATTCAATTGCAGGGAAGGTGCTTCAGGCAGAGATTAAACTGACAAATTCCCATGCGCCAATGATGTCTGCGACGGGTGCGAAATGGTGCACTGGGTACACTTCCCTCTCCTGAGAGACACCTAGCCGAGGTGAAGCAAGGGAAGTCCTTCACCTCTTCCCAAGTTTAGAACGACGGGTTCTTTATGGTCAGGACGGAAATTTCGCTGACCGTAACCTCATCTAGTGGGGAGACATCTAGTGGGGCCGAGACGAATCGACGGGAATCCCTTTCAACTCCTTCGGTCTCGAATGCCGGGATTTGAGCTAGCCAGGGAGGAATATTCCCGGGTCTCGGCCATCCACTTATGTGCAAAGTGGTCTTTCCTATGCCGTCGCTCCAACAAAAATAATATTTAAAGTAATATAAAAATAATATCACTAATATATTCCAGCGCTGAGTTTTGACCCGACCTCCTAAGTGATGAACATACCGTGTAGGTGAAAACTGCTCGAAGGGTTAAAAAAAAAAGAGACAGCCAATGCCAAACATTTCAATGGAAACAGAAAGTGAAAATTCGAGACGTGGGAAAGTACGAAGGGCAAATTCGATGAGAATCAGACACTTTATGATTTCTGCATTTACAGTCTTTACTTTCCGCCTTCAGCCGATTATCAGGATTGCGAACGACCTGCCTCATTTACTTCCGTCATTGTATTAATATTAATGGTTTCACTCTCTACGCTACGCTTGGACTCTCCAAAAACCTTCGTCATATAGGAAGGTGCCATCGTTTTAAACTTAGCTTTCAGATGATTTAATGAATTTTTTTCAGCATGTACGCTCGACCGTTACGATTTTATTTCACCGAAGAGAGAGAGAGAGAGATTCCCGATGCCAGTAACGCGAAAAAAACCCACAAGTATTGAATGCGCAATCTAAAATTACGGTTCTGGGTGAATTTTGCTAATACGATAATAATGTAACGGCCCAGCCGGCACGACACCCGATGAGTGGCCTGGCAGGACTGCCGGTATGTGAGGGACGAGCTCTCTATGAGGCGCCCAGGGAGACCACAGTGTCTGCATGACCCCCTAGGTGTCACACCGGACCTCTGACCCTTTACCCCAATCGAGAGACGGTTCCTAGTAACCCTGTATATGTCTTTTGTTCTTCACCACTTCCCTTTTCATTTCCGTCTGGCACTCACAAACTAGAGACAGAGTGTACTTACATTTTAATGCAGTAATTCGGCGTCCAAGCACCAAGAAATGATGGCTTATACCACAAGATCGCACGCGCCTGAGGAGTGAGGTCTGATTACAGCTTTTCTATCTTGTATTCTTTTTGTTTATCGTCCACGGGCGGTAAGCAGCAGCACCTTTTACTCTGCGGGAGTAGACGTTCCCAATCCCCTGAACCTTATTATTCCTCGGGAGTAGACGTTCCTGATTCCCCGATCCTTCTTATCCCTCGGGAGTAGACGTTCCCGATCCCTTTATCCCTTTCGTATTCTTCCAGGATCTTCCATTGATTGATTGGCCGAGGACTGTCATTTTCCAATAAACCCTGCTTTGTATCAGCCCTGACCTATTGTTGTGATTCCCACCACCAGTAGAAGAGAACGCACAGAACCGTAATAATAATAATAATAATAATAACGAGCAGGGCCTATCTTGCCCAAATCGATTTTGGATGCAAATCCCGCAATGATTAGATCAATATTTTTTATTGTCAATAATTTCATATTTCTAGTTCGTTAATTCCAGGCAACCTTAGGGAGAGATCTACGACTGCCCTACTTACAAAACGTGAAAGAATTGACAATACATGGAATAGGGGAGGAATGAGGGTGTGAGCTTCTTGGATCCTCGTGTACCCCCGCCACCTACTCTTTTTTTTTTCTCAACAAGTTGAAGATATAACGCGAGAAATCAAAGAAATTAGCATAGGGACGCAGTATAGGCCGAAAAAATGACAACCTTTGCTGGTGACGTCTCGGTTAGTTGACACTCCGTTAGTGCTTCTGCCTGAGCCCTCTTGCATTTAATATCGTATTTATCATTTTCCGCATTAAACTTACGAACTCACAATCACAAAATCCTTACTTTATTTTTTTTACCTTCCCTGCAATTATTCTAAATGACACGTTTTGAGATGAGCTTCTTGAAGAGCCTAAAATGGTTTCGATTATCTCAATAACCATAAAACAAGTGAAACAGAATCTAAAAAAATTGATATAAAAAAAACATCCTCGCGACCTTCCTTTAGGGTTGTCCATCTGCATGAGACAGACGACCCCATGCCTAATTTGATTTTCGAACATCAGCACCCTATATGACAAGCCTCCTCCTCGAGGGAAGAAGAATGCACTCGGGCACTTCAAGAAATCTATTTATAGCAGCCACTCAGCCGCCCTCAACACCATCTCGCAATGCAACTGCTATATTGGGAGATTGCCGATTCGCAATACGACGCCGAGAGCAAGGTGGACGGCATGTTTCCGTCTCCAAGTCTGAAACAACTGTTTTGAAAAATCGTTTAGCATGGAATTCAAATAATAGGACTGTGTTTGCCGAGGAGAGGAAAAATACTAAAATCCTAGATGCCGATTTCGTTCTGCGATACGCACGAATAGGCAGACGAGGTCGACATTCTCCTCTAGAGAGACATCTAGTGTGGCCAAATTGAACCAATGGCCATCCCTTCTTCTCCTCCGAGCTGAAATAAAATCCCATATGAAGAGAGAGGAATAAAGACATAAGACCAAGGTCAGTCTTCATTCTTCTCACGAGAGACTTCTCGTGTGACTGAAGTAGAACAAGAGGAACCTTCTACTTGTTTCTTCAGATTTCAATGATGATTTCCGCCCCACGATGAGGTGAAAATTTTTCTCATCTGGATATTCCGAAAGTCGGCAGCTTTGCTTCGGATCCTTGTTGGACGCGCAATATCTCATTGTAACAATTGTACTATCTGACATTGTACATTTATTATTATTTGAACAAATATGAACGTAATATTTCACCTGAGCTCCATCCTGGATAATAGATGCATAGTTCTGTGAACAATCCGAAGGTAAATATCATGGAATAATACATTTTTGCTATAGAAACGTATAAGACGACGTATTAAAACCTTCGCTTATCCATCTTGAACTGCCTGGGAAGTTTCCTCCTAATCATAATTATCATGAATATGAGTGGCACCAGCGATTTCGAAAAGGGTGGGAATTCATTGAAAATGGCAAAGGCTGTAGACGGCCATCGCCGAGCAGTGGCGGAAACAGGGGGGAGGGGCGGGGGGGCGACCGCCCCCCTATGGCCAGATCAGCATTTGATTTATTTATTCAATAATAGCAATGAATCGGTACCATGGCAGTACCATGGAATTTCGAACCACTCGTGACGCGACGTTGCTCTCGCATCCTCCGAACTCACCAGACCTCGAGCTGTTTCCCCGGAAGGAAGTGCCCTTTCGCAGGATCTCGCTTCGGCGGAAAAGGACACTCTCGAGTCAGATGCGACCATTCGGGTGAGGGAGATTTCCAACATTGGTTTCGAATCGAAGTTCCAAGCTCTTCACAAACATTGGGAGAAGGACATACGAAGTAAAGGCAACTACTCAAATAGACGTTGAATATCTTCAGCTTTAAGGTTTATAAAACCATACAAGGAAAAGGAGTACGGCAAGATGTGGACAAATGGCCATTGCAGAGATCGGATGAGTCCATCTTACACTATTAGTAAAATGATTGAATGAAGTTCACGGACTTTTCGTATATTTTAGGCCTCCAAAGCCCACAAAAGCTTACTTGTTCCAAAAGAGTTCTCAATAGGAATATGAGCTTATTTATGGCCTAGACGCTATGAATATATCTTGAATATGTGGATAACAAATGATGAAGTGTCCGTGTTTATTCATTCCTATAATGAGACTAGGCGAGGCAAATGGCAGGGTACTAAACAATCTTGCGAGAGACGATTCCAGGGAAAGAGGGAAGTGATGTTTTGTGTACTGTGCGAAAAGCGAGACTCTTACCGCCATCTAGGGGCCTGGCCAAGAACTTCAAGGTGTTCACTTCAATACGAGCGATGAGGGAGCATTTGTGAGTAATAAGAGAGTAAATTCGAAAAGCTCACGGTGTGCTCACTTCTTACTCTCCAAACGCTCAGAATTTTCTAAGAGTGTAGGGAGCAAAAGCACATAAATTGCGATAACCGAACCAAGAAATTGGTGCAATGGTTACCCAAAGTAATTTTATTTATTGTGACAGAAACTATGCTGCTGTACCGAAATATTGGCACCCATTACTGGTAAAATTTCTATATCACATCTGCACTCCAAGAGATGGAAAGTGGCTTCTTTCAAATTCACTGCGGAAGGTCCCGTAAAAACCATGTTAACATCATCGGAAAACGAATAGGGCACCCACAAAACATTGGCGGGGAGCGTTCCCAATGCTGCTGTCAGGAGAAAGACCATGAGAAACTGTGATGGACGATGAAGGGAGATGGCAAATTGAATAGAAATTTAACTTAAAAAAAAAAAAACAAAACGCTTTTGTACATACTAGACCGATGGTTCTCATCCATCCAGTTGCTCTATTTTATGTGGCCTGTTTCATTTGCATGACCCTTATTCCAACCGGAGGTTAATCATATAGCGTGCGCGATCCTGACCGCTAGCTAGGCCGAGCGACAATTGTTTGTGTGTGTGTGTATGTGTGTGTGTGTGTGTGTGTGTGTGTGTGTGTGTGAGTCTGTGTGACAGCTCTACAGGCCAAACCCTTAGAGATATGAACCAGGGATCGACAGAACTCCTCCTTACCATCCGAGGATATGCCTTTGAGAAATGAAATTTGCAGATCGGTCGAATGAAAGGGAAGGGAGGCAACTTTCCCCGAAAATCGGTGATTCCCTATCGTCCCGCCATCTTTCGGAAGGACGAGGATACGAGAATTGCCCTTGTACTCGGAAGGGAGCGATCGCTTCTCTCATTGCATCGCTTTCCGCCCTCTGCTGTGGATTCAGAAATTTTTGGCCGTCCATGATGAAATAGGAGCGATATCTTTTTTTTTGTTGCTTCCATTCGCATGCGCCTCCTTTGTTCCATTGACATCATCGGGTGCCTGAGGAAATCGGGTCTAGTGAAACCTTTATACATTTGGCATGCTGGTTCATCGTGTATTTCAGAAAGTTCTTGCAAGTTGCCCAAAAGTTTCTCCAGACACCTGCACATTACATTTTCTTATTCGTGAAAAACCCGCTAGTCTACTCCACGGAAAAGTAGTGCTTTTTATGCTGATTTTGAAGGACATCGTCGAACGTTTAAGAATCATGCTTTCCTGACGCTTATCAATGGTATCCATTTGACAATGGCTTCAGGCAAAGGTTCGCACAACCGACGCCAGATGGGGTTAAGGTAGTCGGTAAAACGGGTCAATTCCTGATATATCTGGAATCGTTCCCCTTATACCTTCCACAAGGTAGCCGATCTCTCTCCACAGAATCCAGACAGGAAAGTACTTGAATTTTTGATGAAATTAGTCTTTAGAGGTACCCCACTCCAAGGAGTCTCCAGAGAACTGTGGCTCGAAACATAGAGGGTTCAATCTCCAGAGTGACTTCATGGGGAAGAAAATGATGAAGGTTGAGATGAAGATGCTATCATCATCTCTCTTTTGAAAAGGGAATTTGGTTCATCGGTCGTCTGACTCTTGGGTATAACGACCAAGTAGCACATAAAGTCTTTCAAGAACGTTCAACGGGTTTTCAAAGAGGTCTGTGGACGTGTAATGTAAAAGAATAAGCACTTTTTGGGCGATCAGATGAGGTGCCTTTTCATCACGAAAAATGCTGATTTTGAAGGACATCGTCGAACGTTTAAGAATCATGCTTTGCTGACGCTTATCAATGGTATCCATTTGACAATGGCTTCAGGCAAAGGTTCGCACAACCGACGCCAGATGGGGTTAAGGTAGTCGCTAAAACGGGTCAATTCTTGATATATCTGGAATCGTTCCCCTTATACCTTCCACCAGGCAGCCGATCTCTCTCCACAGAAGCCAGACAGGAAAATACTTGAATTTTTGATGAAATTAGTCTTTAGAGGTACCCCACTCCAAGGAGTCTCCAGAGAACTGTGGCTCAAAAGATAGAGGGTTCAATCTCCAGAGTGACTTCATGGGGAAGAAAATGATGAAGGTTGAGATGAAGATGCTATCATCATCTCTCTTTTGAAAAGGGAATTTGGTTCATCGGTCGTCTGACTCTTGGGTATAAAGTAACTTTAGATATGATAGTTTGAGGATGCCCCACGTTTCTCCACCAGACCATCCCTGAAAATGGAAGACAGTACCGCACAACCAGACTGATCGGCTACATTATGGCTTCTAACCCTAGCCACGGTAGCATGGCTCTACTCGGGCTGAATGCACCGTAAGTGACGAAAAGAACGTATCCAATACGTTAATTGGATATTGGATGAATCCTAAAGCAGAAAGTTTCATCGAACTCTGTTCTTGGAAATATCAAATTCACGTTGTTCAGGGAACGCATAATGTCGACTGTCTTTCATCGCTTTGAATTTTGAACATTTATCACCATGATCTTCAGAGACTACCCTGCGTAGTCTCTGAAGATCATGGTGATTCCTTCCACGAAAACTTAGCATTTCGTTTCCTCCGGTTTGCATCGGGTTCACTTGCCACTCGTGATGAAAAATACAGCGCTCTGTATATATAACGGCGTCGTGTGGCCCTTTAGTATAGCCATTTTACACCAGATATTAGACGGGTGGAGGAAGAGAAAGGCTGCACCTTCATGGATATCGAGACCGAAACCGATAAGGCTTGCCATCGCAGCTGCTGCCGATGGAAGACACGAGAATCCGCAATGTCGACTGACGGATGCGGGAAAGGAGTACGTGTTCCTGACGAACGAGACGGAGACTGGGAAGGACTGCCGGCCACGAAGAGATGCTCTCGTAGGTGAAGTGACGTCCTCCTCGCGTGCGGCCCAGGATCATTTTGGGCCGTCTGCATTTCTTATGAGCTACCACGATTCCCCTTCATTCGTAAATATATACACTAATGATTTAATACGAGGGTTGTTCGAAAAGTAACTTTGTAATGTGTAATATACCCGCACGTAATATAATAGCATGTACTTATTTTGTCGTCCTCGTAAAATTACTTTTGGAAGAACCCTCGGAGGATTTGCCGCTCACGCAGTGTGCACGCCGAGCTAAGTCCTACATGAAACGTAGGCGGTATCTTGCCGAAGCCAGGCCTGGCTGACTTGGCTCAGCTCAGGCTCCGACCCACGAAATCTCAGCGGAAGCTGCGGTGCAGTCGACTTTTCGTCGGACGAAAGCCAAGGCTCGACCTCATTCTCACGGACGGGAACGCGTGACTGCAACGAGTCGAATCGGACGTGCTACCGCTAACGACGCTAATTCCCAAATACGGGCGATGTTGCCCGTTTCTTTCGAGGGATTCGATGTTGACGAGATTCAAGAAACATCGGGCGACGAGCGATTCACTGAGAGGTTCACGGAATGGCCTTGGAAGCCGAACATTAATGGAATAGACAAAATCCTATGCTGTTTTTCTCGAAGTGGAAGACGTTGGGGTGCGGCCCTACATCGTCGAGACGCGCGTCAACCTCGGTTGCTCCACTCCGTCGTGAATCCCGAAACCCTCGGAGTGATGCATCCGCATCTACGAGGCATATCCGTAGGTGGCGCCTCTAGCTTTCGATCTCGGATGGATACCCAAGACCTCTTTCGCATAAAGAGATCATGACCACAACGCAATGAAAATATACCTTCTCATGGTGAAATTCTTCCAATAACTTGGAGATATCGCGTTAGGAATGAAAGAAATCGGCATCGGGACAGCGTATATGCCAAAAAATGAGGATCTTTGCCGATAACGTCTCGACTGACTGAAACTCCTGGCGTTTCTGCCCGAGCCCATGTAGCAGATAACACCGTATCCATTATTTTCCGCCGCAAACTTTCCGATCACTCCAAACTACTAAATCATTATTTTCTACTCCGCCTTCTCTGCCATTCTTCTAGTTTACAGGTTCACGAGATGAGCTTCTCGAGAACGATGAGACCGAAGATGGTCTCGGCTATCCCAACGACTAAAAACCACGAGCACAAGAGAAAAAAAAAGAACTTGCAGGAACCGCAAACAACGTTCTGCCATCCCTCGAGGCTCCTCATCTGAATCGGTCAGATGACACCTTGCCGATGCAATCCTTGAAAACCAGTAAAAACCACGAGCACAAGAGAAAAAAAAAAGAACTTGCAGGAACCGCAAACAACGTTCTGCCATCCCTCGAGGCTCCTCATCTGAATCGGTCAGATGACACCTTGCCGATGCAATCCTTGAAAACCAGTGCTCTATGTTCCGAACTTTCGCTTTTAGGGAAAAAGCTTGCATCCGAACACTTACAAGAAATGCATATTCCGGCTGAAAGGGCCTCCACTCCTACCAGGAACATCCACATTGCGAGAGGTGGAGATTCGCAATTCGATTGAAAGGGCAAGGTGGCTGGCATGTTTCCGTTTCCAAGTTCATCACTACTGTCTCAATAAATACTTCAGCACGCAATTCAAATGATGAGACTGTGTTTCGATGGGGAAAGATGAATGAATAAAATCCTCGACGTCGATTTCGTCCTACGACATACAAGGAGAGGCGGACGAGGTCGAGACCCTCCTCGTGGGAGACATCTAGTGTAGCCAAAGTGAAGCTGCGGCAATCCACTTTTTCTCCCCAGATAGAAACTAAACGCATTTCGAAGAGACATGAAGATACACAGCCGAAACATAAAAATGAAGAAGAAAAAAACTTTCATGAAATGAAGAAACGCAAAGAAAGGACCCATGGGTTTCAAAATCTCGTCTGGATGAATTCTGCGCTTCCTCGATTCCGTCACTTCTTTGAGTCGATGGAGTGCGGCGGAGCAGTGGAATTCCATGCTCCAAATCCGTCTTTGACAGGCGCTGAGAGGCGCACGATGTCTACCGCTACAGGAGAGAGACATATAGTGTGGCAGAAGGGAAGCAATGGTGTATTCCGTGAGTTTCTCCTTTGGCTCTCAGTGGAGTTTCTTTATGTAGGAAGGTGTCACCGTTAAAAGCATGCGTTACAGGTAATTTAATGCATTTCTTTGCCCCATGTAGCTCCGAACGCTCGACCATTCCGGCTTTATTTCACAGAAGAGAAAAACAAAGAACCTGTGGCAGAAACGCGAAGAAAATCACAAGTAATAAACGCGCTATCCAAAATTCAGTTTCAGAGCTAATTGGCTAAGTACTGATGTAGCCTTTCTTGCACGAACTTATCTGAATTTATGCACGAATTTGCCCATAATTGGAGCAGTGTCGACCCGGAATTAAATCCTGTTCGAGGATTTAAATGTAAGTGGATAGAAACAAAAAAAAAATCTCAGGGTCTGATATTCTCTTTCATAGTAAAAATTTAAACTGCAAAAAGGCCTCTAACTCCTCATGAGGGACATTTGATGTGACTTATGAATAGCGTGAGGAATCTCCGACCTGAAAATGGTCAATCGATGCTTTTCCGTGGTGGCTAGTTGAGGCTCCAATCATGAATCTATACGGGCCATTGATACAATCAACATCATCATCTCCGGACTGAAACTTTCTGATTAAGAACTCTCAACTCCCAAATCAATCTTTCCTACTTCCGACTTCTCTGCCATTATTCTAAACGTCACGTTCACGACATGAGCTTCTTGAGAACAACGAGACCGAAGAATATCTCGGCCATTTCAACGACTTGATGCTACGAGCTCTAGAGTAAAAAAAAAATTGAACTTGAAAAGCAGTAAACCCCTCACTGACCTCAAGGTTCCTCATCTGAATCAGTCAGATGACTCCTTACCTCATGTATCTTTTGAGCACCAGCGTCCTGTATGTCAGACTTCCTCCTCTCGGGAAAAGGAATGCATCCAGACACTTCAACAATTACATAAATAGAGATTCAACAGAATTCTTCAGATGTAGTCGTGTCCACACTGAGAGGTGGATATTCGCAATTCGAATGAAAGGCGAAGGTGGCCTGCATGTCTCCCATTCCATGTTCATCTAATACTGTCTCAATAAATACTTTAGCGCGGGATTCGAATGATGGGACTTTGTTTTGATGGGGAGAAGAAAAAGAATAAAGTCCTCGACTCCGATTTCGTTCTACGACATGCACGGAAAGAGGACGAGATCGAGATCCTCCTCGAGGGAGACATCTAGCGTTGGCGTTGCACGTGTTAGTTACTTGAAACGAAAGGAAGGTGACCACCCCGTTTCCGGCTCCATGAGAACAATTTACAGAAATCGTTAAGTTTGGAATTCAATTGCAGGGAAGGTGCTTCAGGCAGAGATTGAAAATTAAAGCCTTTGTGTGCCTGTTCTGGATGAATCGTCGATTAGCGTCGGTTTCTTCATTCGGTCGATTCCAAGCAGACCTGCAAGTGTAATAGAAAGCAACGCCAATTTAAAGCAAAAATTCTGAATCCGTCCTCTTCCCAGCATGAATTCAAACTCTCGCTCTGTTTACACATTATCTGAATTCTCATCGATGCTATAAACTAAATTATGCTTGAAAATCGACGAATCGAATTTATGCGCTTTGATATATGTTAGCATTTAGACATACGTTTTCCAATCGGGAAAGGCATCAACATGGAATTCCAATTTTTATCCGTCTCCAGCCGAACCTTCATGAACCCTCGGGTAGTGGACTGACATATTTGCACTTGCGCATGAGAATGCACTTCGCCTCCTCGCCAAGTCACCTCACCCAAGCCCTGGCATAGGGGAGGTTGTGAATATGCGCGCATGCAGAGTGACGTCACATGGATGCGCATAAAAGGGGCCCTCGGGAACGCTTATGGCTTGCTCTCTTCCCAGTAGTCGAGGCTGAAGGTTATTTCCCCTCACTCCCTCTTCGCTCCCAAATAAGTTTCTACACCGGTCAATGATACGGGTAGCAAAAGCTGAAACTTTCTCATTGCGGAGTCTCAACTACAAAATGATTTCGTCTGCTCCGCTCTTCTCTGCGATTCTTTCAAATGATATGCTCATGAGCTGGGCTCCTTCATGAAAATGATGAAAACTAAGATGGTATGGACGATCCGAATGACTGAGAGCTATACGCACGAGAGAAAAAAATGATGTAAAAAGACTAATAACTTCTTGCGCTTCCCCGTGCTTTCTCATCTCAACTGATCTCCTTCACATGACTTGTGAACATGAGTGTCCCACCCACTAAACTTCTTCCACTCGGCAAGAAGAACTCATCTAGGTCTCCTAACGACCTAATTAAGATCCACGCAAACGCCTGAGACAAACAGGTGCAGCGATTTCATCGAGAGTGATTAGGAATTGCGCGTAGAGACCCTGGCCACCGACATCTTTTCTTCACGTTTAAGCCTACACTAGCAACGAATACTTTTTCATGGGATTTAATATTTGGACCGTGCTTGATGGGCAGAGAGAAAAGAATAAAATGACAGGAGCCGAATCTGTCTTCGACCTGGGGGGAGAGGCTGACAAAGATTGCGTCCTCCTTCTGAGCGACATCTATTGGGACCGAAGTGTCCGAAGTGGAACCAAATTTTCTTTCGTCTGGGGAATTTTAAAGGACAAAATAGTTATGGCCAGCAGCCAGCGGACTGGTGGTGCTTCAGCCCCCCCAAACTTGGTTCAAGCCCCCCAACTCCGGTTTAAATGCCACCGCCCCCCCACTCCCTCAACTCGAGGAGAAGTAGCTTATCCCTCCCCCAAATTGGCGAAACCCTGGCTACGCCGCTAGTTCTGACCCCAACAGTCCATCAGGGAATGAGGGAACCTTCTCTATTCGTATGTCACGCCTGACATGTATGCAACCATCATGCTGACCGGACAATGTCCTCAATATTTTTATACCTTTTTCGAACATCCCGTCAACATCGCCAACATGTTACCAACGTTGAATGAGAGATGTAGTCCAAATTGTGTCACATGGTCGCAGAACATAGTTTCTAATGAGTACGGCTAACATTTTGGAGAATACAACTCGAATCCGTTTCAATCATGAACTTCCAGACGTTTAGTAGTTGCGTTTGTCTCCTTTGGAGCGAAGGGGACAACGGACACTTCCAATGCGACGCAAGTGGCACAATGAGGAGGCCCAATGACCCTCAAACGTCAATTTCGATGTAGAACATTTCACCAATGACGGGGAGCAGGTGTCCTTTTCCCACTCCGCCAAGAACAGAAAAAAAAGTTCATATTTCGTATTGCTGCAAGTAAGAGTACACTCTCCGGTCGAGGTGCGGAGTTACATGAAGACGTTATTTGGATTTGTTCATGGATATGAAACGATCGTCTGCGTCCCTTGCCTGATCATCGCATCTCTTCAAATATCACCGACCCTTGAATCGATTCTATCCCATTGGGAAAGAGAGGGGACTCGGGCGCCGACAAGAATTCTCACAAAAATTCCCGATATTCCACAGGTCTTGGATAGAAAGACCTGGCTGATATTCCGCATTTGTGATTTGTCACAAGAACATCCGATATGAAATACTTGTTTGTCCACAATTCAAATCCTTTACTCAAGAATGGCGCACATTTGGAACTCAATTTCGAGGATGATTTCCAATGCACAAGCAGAAAAGAAGGGAAGGCGAAATTTCCGTCCTGGCCATGGAGAACACGTAGTTCTAAACTTGGGGAGAGGTGAAGGACTTCCCTTGCTTCACTTCGGCCACGCTAGATGTCTCTCCGGAGGAGGTAGTGAACCTCGTGCACCATTTCGCGCCTGTCGCAAAAAAAATTGGCTCACGGGAATTTGTTATTTTCAATCTCTGCATGAAGCACCTTCCCGGCGATTAAATACCAAACTTAATGATTTCTGCAGACTGTAATATTGGACGTGGAGACGGAAACCAAGGTCACCAAGGTCGCTTGGTCTAATTTCAAGTATGTAACATGGGTAATAAGTCTTTCATCATGAAGCATCCAAAGCCTGAGGTATCAAATGTATGAAATGCTTTGTGGAAGTGCCCCTGTGCTTTTTTTTTTCGAACTGGAGAGATATGGTACGGAGGGAACTGATAAACACGAAAGGGGTAAAGTGATTCAGGGAAGTCTGCGTAGTTCAGGTGTGAATCAATCAAGTGTCAATGAAGATCGAAGTCTTTAATAACTGGTCCATTGCACGTGTTAGATACTTGAAATTAAAGAAAGGTGACCACCCCGTTTCCGGCTCCATATCCAAGGTCACAATTTACAGAAATCGTTAAGTTTGGAATTCAATTGCAGGGAAGGTGCTTCAGGCAGAGATTAAACTGACAAATTTCCATGCGCCAATTACATCCGCCACTGGTGCGAAATGGTGCACTGGGTACACTTCCCTCTCCTGAGAGACACCTAGCCGAGGTGAAGCAAGGGAAATCCTTCACTTTTTCCCAAATTTAGAAAGACCGGTTCTTCGTGGCCAGAACGGAAATTTCGCTGACCATGAACTCGAAACAAAAAAAAAAAAACATACAGAAAGCCTTTGTGTGCGTGTTCTGGATGAATCGTCGATTAGCGTCGGTTTCTTCAAATGACTTCATTCGGTCGATTCCCAGCAGACCTGCAAGTGTTAACGACAATTAAAAAAGAAAAAATTGTGAGTCCGTCTTCTTCGCCCTGTGAACACATTATCTGAATTCTCATCGATGCTACAGCCTAATTAAACTTAAAAATCGACGAATCGAATTTATACGCTTTGATATATGTTAGCACTTCGACATACGTTTTCCAATCGGAAAAGACATCAACATGGAATTCCGATTCGCATCCGTCTCCTTCCGACCGTGCCAGATCGCTCGAATGAAAAACCAGAAAGCTCTATTGCTGAGACCAGAGGGTGTTAAGTTTTCATTGCCCTACATTGTCTACTGGCGAGCCGAGATCCGTTTTCCACTTGTACCTTCATGAACCCTCGGGCAGTAGACGGGCATCTACGCACTACCGCATTCTCATGCGCTTCGCCTCCTCGCCAAGTCATCTCACCCAAGCCATACATATAGGGACATAGGGGAGGTCGTGAACATGCGCGCATGCATAGTGACGTCACAAGGATGCGCATGAAAGGGCCCTAGGGAACGCTTATGGCTTTCTCTCTTCCCAGTAGTCGAGGCGGAAGGTTATTTCTCCCCTCTCCCTCTTCGCTGTTCTCGCGCAATCAGTTTTCCTTTGCGCTCTGCTTGCCTACCCAGTTTCCCTATCCTATTCTTAAGAAGATGAGAGACAAAATTTTTCCGATATGTGATTCCGATGTGATTTTCCGATTTTTCCAATTCTTTCTTTTTTAATCCATTGCTATTCCCTGGAAGATGCAAGAATTCTGGAGGCGGAATTCTTGGAACGCCATGGGAATGGCATCCGTCTAGGAGATCATGTCATCGATGCCTTCGTTCCGGCATTACAGAGGAAATACCCTCATGTGCATTCATCGGCAATTCGGTGTTTCATCCGGACTCGGACATTCATGAAGGTTGAGGTTTCTCAATAATGAAAATGCTGAAATGCTAAGTAGGGACAGAGAAAGATGTAAAGCAAAGAAAATGAAAATGTTGCCTTCTTGATGAAGCAAACACTGACATGTAGGTCCAAATTTCCAGGCAAAAAAAATTATTCACAGGGTGACAGGGAACTAAAAATCCTCATATAGACATGTCAACATAGTCAAACCTTCATGTCAAACATGTCAAAATAGTCAAACCTTCCTCGTTGTTAGAAAAACCCCTGTAGCGTATGAGTACGAATCGCCCTCTTCACCCCAACCATCCATCCATGAAAACACCGATTTTCGAAGAAAAAAATCAAATGAGGTGCAGGCAAAGTAGTTTTGGCACGATAATTGATTATTCCAGAAAAGAAATCTTGGCAATCCTGACAGGGATTTTTCTTTTGAATTGGGATTGTGCTCTTACAATTGTCTCTCACAAGCATGCCCATAATACCAAGGACTCGTTGAAGGCTGCCATCGGGGACATTATGGCAAACATAAAAAAGGATCACCTGATCAACGCATGTAGTCGTTTCAGAAGCCGCATCGAGGCCGTAATCGAGGTTGAAGGCGATTTTATTGAATAGCCTTTTGTTCTGTGTATGTAAGAAAATGTGTACCAAATTCTATGAAAATATATTGGTTTTTCTACTGAATATTTTTGTTTTCCTCAAAGTCAAATATTGTTCTCAAATAGCTGACGCACCCTGGATTGCTTAAGGGTCTGCCCTTCCCCATGACGGGGCTTGCACTCGTAAAAGTCGTGATGTCAGAAGGATGCGCTTTCCTAAACTCGTCTCCCGCGCACGTTAATGAGGCGACTATTTGCCGGTGCATGACCTCACCTCATACACGATGGAACTATCTGAACGCGTTTTAGTAATGTCCGTTTTTTTCCGCTTTCCCATCTTATTTTGAGATGATATTTACGATATGCAGTGGTAAGTAAACCATTTCGAGCCTTGAAGCCCAATGATATACAATAATGTGCGAGTTTATCCGACCTGAGACAATAGATCATTCCTATCGCAATCCTATTATTTATTCCTCTTTTTATTCCGTCGGCGAGGTTGGGTCACCATTCCCATCCCTGGTCACAACCCCCCCCCCCGCCCCCCACCTCTCAGACCGTCCAGACGGTTCCATTAATTAACTTCCTTCAGCCGATTTGCAGGAGTGGAGTCGACATCAATTCCCTCAAATTCGGTATTGTCTTCCGATTCCTTCTGGTGTTTCAGATGAGTGTTTTTCATCTCTCGTGAATGTATCCTACAATGGAGCCAATTTTTAGGTGAATCAATCCACCAGTGATTGGAAGGGAGTCCGACATTTTCCCATTTCATCCAGCACAAGAGAAATTTGAGCTCACACCTCGAGGACGTGTCCTTGCGACCTTCATGAGCCACTCGGGTTTAAATAGTATCATAAATAGTATCTAGAACCATTAGTTAGATTTCGTATTCAATCTCTCAGCGTTAGGGGTTGAAGCTCGGGTCCATCCTTCGATATAGGTAATATCGAACATGATTTGCTACGCATCACCAGCGCCTCAAGTACGAGGCTTCTCCCTTCGGGGAAAACGAGAGTACGAGGCGCTTTTAAAAACTTCTAAAGACAAACATACCAAGGTTTTCCACTTCTTTTAGCATAATGTGTACGTTTAAGATTTGAGCTTCGACGAGGGCACTCTGGTTGTAATGCTGTAGCTCTTCGACATTTAATAGCAAAGCGACGAAAAGGATATCTGTAACTTTCCGAAGTTACAAGCTTTCCATTGAAATTGGATTCGCTCGGATGCAACGGGCGGGAGAGAAGGAATTCCTCAACAAACAGGCCGACAAAACGACTACTATTTTATAGATGACCTGTGTCCTAGGTCTCAAGATTCCTCCTCTACGGGAAAAAGAATGCATTCGGACACTTCAACAAACATATTTACCACGTCTCAGCCAACCACGTCCCAAGCTACTACTACTCGTTTTTTTTCCGCCCTGTGATCTCCATGTGGTGGGATCACCCCTGCTAAGAGTTGAGTGAGAGGGCAGGATAACGAGCATAATTTCAAACAAAAAACCCTGGCTTAGTGGCTTACTTCTTTTGGCGGGCCTAAATTATGATGCTGTGGATCCAGTCAGGGTGTCAAATGTAGCTTGGAACCACCAAAAGTGGACATTTTCCGGCAGGTGCCGGAAAATGATGAGAAGAATTTTAAAAATCCTTTTTGGGTGCCCAATTCCATGTAATTTTGACATTTAGACCCAGCTTGGTCCGCCCGTAAGCGCTTCAAGCTGGGCGACCCGTGGCTAATTCACTGCTAAAGTTACTTAGTTAACGAGGCTGGGTGGTAGTGAAGTCGAGATTGTAGTACCTGTAGAGAGAACACAATTAGACAATAATTTAGGTAAGAGACAGTGCCAAGAATATTTTAGAATCAGAGATAGATGTCATGCGTTGTTCTGGGAAGAATGTCGGGGATAACGGACCGATTCCGGCGCGGAACCCCTTATTTCCATATTAAGAGAGTTATAAGACGGTTTATGCTATGTGGGGGTAAATCACTTAAACAAGAACTTCAATTCTCTATTCATACAATTCCAAAAGGGTTCTCAATAGGAATATGAGTTTGTTTATGGCCTGGACTCTATGAATATGTATTGAAATGTAGACTCAGGGAACTCAGGGAACTCCATGCAAACCATTTTCAACCTGATACGTTTCCACTTTTTACTGGCGGTAAAAATATATATTTTGAAAAGCGACCCACCCAAAAGCTGTGCTCCGAGGAGACGCACAGCAAAAGTGAAAAATTTCTTAGCTCAACATCACGTCCGTTATGTGCGCTCCAGCTGCTACTTTTCTATTTCTGCCCGATTCGCTAGGATTTGAAAATTTTATTAAAAACATAACGTCCCAAAGAATATCACCCGAAAAGTCCAATATTTTGGAAATTTGACATATTTCCTGAGCTCAATGCTTCAGTACTGGCGTTCTTGCAAAATTGGATCGTAAAGGATTCAAATAGGTTTCCATTTCATAATGTCATACTGGCATTTCTTGTTTTGTAGGCATTTACTTTCCTCTTATTTCATGGTTTCCTCTTTAAACAGTTTACCTTTTCCTCGCTGGAGTTGCTCTTGTTCACCATAAATAAACAGGCTCGTATTGCAGGGCATTTAATTCAAATTGTAATTTCCATATGAAGTCGCTCTGTCTAATTTTTTTTTTTCCTTTCAAGCCTGGACTGCATTATTATATTTTTTCATGGATCCTGACAGAGCCTAATTTTTCTTCGACAAGCAATTAAGTTTAGCTATTCCACTGTATATCATTGCATTCATCTATATAACAACTAAGGCACTATTTATTCTACCGCATGATCATAATGCTCTCTTCAGAGAAGGCAATGTGCAGTAGTGGTGAGGGCGAGATGAAACTAAGCTGTGGTACTGTCATCCTACGATGTTAGAACCTTACTCACGCTCCTCTACCTAATTAATGGAATTTTCTATTGCAATATCCAATAAATATGTATATAATTTTGATGGTTATGGCATAGTAAGACCGTTCCTAGATGGGGACCCTTATGAGCATGTGGATCAATTTATTTGGCATGAGGAAAGTTTGCGGTGTGGTGTGGAGCTCGAAGTCCTGTCATTACAGTTCAAGGAAAGCAGTGATAAAAAAATAAATTGTAAGTTATGGTACCGAAAAAAATATGAGAGAATGAGAAGTCCTTGAAAATGTCGGTGAAAGCTGTGGCTTTTATGGAAGTCGGAAGTGGTTGGTCATAAATGCCTCGACGGATCGCAAATTTTGATTTTGGTGAGAAATATGTTTATAATGAAATCCGATGGAATCAAATTGTCAAACCGCCTTAGAAAGTTCAACGTGCCACGCAAGAAAACATACTCGAAGAAGTAATGGGCTAGGAGGCTCTGGAAACCGTGGATTAGAGCAGCATCCAGCTTATAGCAGCGTTTGCATCATAAGGAATGAAACGCTGCTCCTTGCTCTTTGAGCTACACATGTTTTCTGTCACTGTTTCTCCACCTAAGGTTAAAGAAAAAAAGGGCATTCATAAGATAGGAGAGGTCCTGCCTAAGTTTCCTGCCTAAGTTGAAGTGGTCCAATATTGACGTATTTTTTCCCCCAGTTTCATATTTATTTGAATAACAAGAAAAAAAATTGCAACCACACAGGACGAAATGGAAACGAGAAAAAGAAAAACTGTGAATGCGATCGACCGAAAGTGCCGCCATTTTCCCGACAACAAGTGCGAACAATCATGTTGTTCGATTTCAAGCGTGGTTGGAGTGCCCAAACCTGTTTCAATGACTTGAAAGACGTTTTGGGCGATAAAGCCCCAAGTCAGGGAATCGTTTTCGAGTGGTTTGCCCGATTCAAAAGTGGACATTTTTCGATTGAAGGCGAGCCACGTGAGGGACGTCCCCGAACGTCTACAAATGATCAAAATGTGGCAGTTGTGGCTGCCGCCATTGAGGAGGACCCACGTCAGACAATGGAAAAGTTTGCAGAGAGTCTGGTGACTGAAGTAACAGCAATTCTTCGCATTTTGCATGATCATCTTAACATGACAAAGAAAGCTACCAGATGGGTGCCTCGCATCTTGAAACTTTTGAGCAAAGGCGGCGCGGGCCTCCTTCTCCTCTTGTTTCAAGAATCTGGGGGAAAAATTACGTCCATATTGGACCACTTCAACACAAAAAGTCCGGAAACTTATGTAGGACTCTCGTACAAATAAATTACCTTTCAAATAAAAAACTTATGCTCTATGTATCCAGTGTTCTAACTTGTGTAGAAAATACGTTTCTAGAATGCAAAGATATGGAGAACCTGTGTGCTTGGGAAACACTTGAATATTACTAGAAACAGAGTACTGTTGGTAATTCCAATGGCGATCAGCTTCAAAAGCAGCCCATGTTGTTGACATGTTAAATTGCTTTTGTCTCTCCAATCTATCTTCCTTCCCTCGGTTATCAGCCACTCTACATTCCCATCTAAGATAGTGCAGAGGTTGGATATTTCATTAGAGGTCTCTACAGCTTCGTTGCCAACTTTTCAGTTTCATCTTCTGTGACAGCGTCCCCGCCTACAATTGTCGAATTCGAGATTCTTGACATTTCCTCTAGTATGGGTCTTACGCATTCATACTTGGACACCGAGGTAAAAACCTGGGGAAACCAAACTTTGCTGTACGAAGATAAATTCCGTGGTGCCAATCTGGATCTCTTCAAGAACGGAGACCGTATCTACCTTTCCTACAACGAGAGCTATTGGGGTGGCTTAAAATTTCAGCACTGGTTTGTAACAGATGGCGAACATTACCTGGAATTCGGAGCTCCAAACGAAGATATATATAAAGCACGAGTGACCATCAAGAAAGATCCAGATCGCGAATGGAGAAAGCAGGGAACCCATTCGACAATGAGTGATGATATCCGTGACCGCTTGCGTCATGTACTAGGCATGGGAAACTATTCACTGTGCTTGCGCAACAGTGAGCATGTGGCAAACTATGTGTTTTGTGGAAATTGGTACAGTAAGCAGATGGACATGGATGGTACTCTGATGCAAGTGTTTCGCAGGAGATTACAATCGAATAATCTTATTTGCCGGGTGAATTGCTTTCCTAAATCCATACACGAGCTCATATTCAATAGTGAGGCAAGAAAGATGTATGACTTCATTGATGATAGCTTCCTGTCCTCAAGATTCCTTGAGGAAGCCTTCATGGATATTGCTGATGTCTTAACCAAATACGCGGAAGATTTAACATGCATTGACATAGGTAAAATCATTGAAGACTTGTGGGAAAAGAAAACAGTGACGCCTGATCAACATGAGGAGATTGCGAAGAAAGAACCATTCGAAAAGGTGAATGAGGGAATTAACACTTTCTCCCCTGCAGTCGAAGATTCCTTCTAAATAGTCCGGAATCGATAGACTCCAATCTGACGCATGGCGTTCTTCAAACTTTTTAAAGACTTGATTTCTGAATGAGGTCGGCCGCACTAGTACTCCTTGCTTATTCTATTAAGATAAAGGTTCATCGTAGCGCACAATTTTCGTAAATGTATGGCATGAGACAATCTCCTGAAAGCAGTCCCCTTCTTGAAGTGGAACATGGCATACGTATCTTATATCGCCACTCTTCTTTTCCAAGCATACCAAACGCAAATGTACTACTAGTGAAAGTGTGGACTTCATTGAACGTTTGGTGTGATCTTCCATTCTTTAGACAAATGGGCGTATTTACGATTTGCGATTTTCTTTGTAAACCCCCACTTTTTCAACAATATGTGTGGGCAGTTGGGATTCTTTAGCTTTACCCCTTAGAGTGCCAACGTCGCCCTGAGCAACGTGCGAAAAATCTGCTAAAACTGCCAGCGTCGCTCTTTTCAGCTGATTAACACACTATTCCGATATCTGGAACGTAAAAATAATTTAAAATGGCTCTGCAGATTCCTGCAGTCGGATTTAATTTGGAGGATTTAAAATCGCTTGGCCCTTTCCAGATGTATTTTTGTTGTTTGTTTTGGCACTCAAAGTGTCAAGTGTACCTGGGCGGAATATGTTAATACATGGATACTGCATGGATGCATGAAATAATGATGTAATATGCTTTTACATATAAATTTATTCATCGCGTAATTTTTTTAGGTATCGTATCTGCAAAAAAAATTGCCTCCAAAAGGAGAAACTGCTTTCATTACCTTCCTGGATTGTCTACAAGCAAGGGGGCATGGAGGACTTGCTGGAAGATTGCGCTTAGGTAAGCTCATGCCTGGCATAGCAGCAAGAAGGACGGATTTGCCTCTCCAAGCTAAGATAAAAGAAACTTGCTGGAACGATAATGGGTGAAACCTAACCTTTAACCTTTCGTTAAAATATTCCTTTGCCTCCGTTGTTGGTAGCGAGAAGTCCAAAGCCAATTTCTCTGCGAGAAGTCTTTCAGAAAAACTGGGAACGCTTGAAGGACCACTTGGAAGTCGACAAACTTGCAGTTCCTCTGCATGTAAAAGGAATTTTCACATCAAGAGACATGGATGAAATCATGACACCATGTGAGGAGCGTGATAGGAGAGTCATTCTATTGATGAAGCTATCACCTAGGATCGTTCCAAACAATATCACCGCCTTCTTTCAAGTATTGGAAGAAACAGGACAGAGCTACGCCAGTGAAATTCTTTGGAAAGAATGTGAGCATCTTCGGAGATGGGATCGATTCCCAATTAATTAATAGAATCAACCAGAATATTCCCAAATACTCGTTTTATATGCGTAGGGGAAGCTATCAACGTTGGGAAGGATAAAGAGAACACCGGGAGAACAACGTCAAGAAAACATGCGAGGAAGACGTTCGGAAACAGATGCCATCAGAGCAGCGTGAGCATTTTATAGAGCTCAAAAAGAAGCAGATTCTGAACGTGTGACTGGCGATGGGATTTAGATTACTACAGATCTAAGTCACTTCAGGTAATTTTCTGAAAGTTTCATGTACCTAGGTTTTCGGAATAAAAATTGACAGTCGATCAAAGTGAAGTCATAAAATGTACCCTTTCTGCGCATGAGGTGGATGGAATTTTAGCTCCGTTAGATTGATTTCTCTCCATTGGCACGATAAGTTCATTTTTTATACTGGTTTTCAGCGTAGTATTTTGCATAGTATCGATTCTGATGCTACGATGTACAATAGTAAAACTATTCTACGACGTGTAGAATACTATGACAAAGACATGGATTAAAAAGCTGTCTTCAGGGCGTCAAGTGAGAGAAATCACTCAAGCAGTGCTGAAACTCCATTCACGTCATGCACGGAAAAGGTACATTTTATGACTCCACTTTGAGCGACTGTCAACTTTTATTCCAACAACCTAGGTACATGAAACGTTCAGAAAACCAGTTTTGTGGTGTTTTCAATGTGATACGAAAACATAAGGAACCTAGATCATCCACAGCGGGTTTCATAAAGCGTCAAACAGGACGCGTTTTTTGAGATAAGCTTGAAGATAAGATAGAGTCACAGGAAAGTTCCCCTCTAATTTCCCTCTCCCCCTGTTTACATCCATAGAATCCTGAAAACCTTACAATACATTTTGAGCTATATGAAGCCGGGGGTTCGAAACTTCAAGGGTGTGACTCGTTACCCAATCCGGCCTATCTCCCCCTCCTAGCTAAACCGCATATAGCGGTTCAAACATAAAGTTTAATATTGCCTCCTCCGATGAATGATGAATATTTAACGCTCTTAACCAATCTTCACCTTATCAAGTGCTCTCCTCTAGGATCCGCCACTCTTCGCCATCAGGGTTCTCGTTAACATCCGATTCCACAGACAGAAATCAGGGCCATTCCAATGGGGCACTTCTACTCTCTCCCTCATAACTTTTTATTTCGAGTGCTGGAACCTCTCTGAATCGGTGGGGGCTCACTCCCCTGTGCTCTGATGTCAAGCTTTTCTTGCCTTCCCCATTGAAATTCAAATACTTGCTGCTTTGCAATCGTTATTAGCAATAGATTGGATTAAGGCAAACTGACAAAATTACTTATGATGCATGAAATACTTTCGTATAATCGCAAAGGAAGTACGAGATATTCGTTGATTTCTCATTACAATGTACGATTCTTCTCTGACCATGCCCTGATACTGACAACTACCATTAGTTATTACCCTTATAACTTTACCCTTATAACCTTACCATTATTACCCTTATAACTACCATTGCTCAGACGACCTTTTATTTCTCAGACCCGAGATGGGTAACCAACTGAATATCCAAATAGGAACAAAAACCAAAGGAAAATGTTGCAACATTCAACAGACGTAACAGCTTTCAGGCAAAATGCCCTCTAAAAAAATGTGAGGGAAAAAAATCCAAGACGAAGAATATTCCATGAAGAAGAATATTCTACAAGTATGTGCAAAAGAGCTCAATTTTAATGCAGAATGCATGAAAGTGGGAACAAACATGGAAATGTCAAATGAATTGCCCATGCCAAAGGTTAACAGCTACTTCGCCTAAGTACTCTTGTATCACCCGACTCCTGTACTCAGCAGCAATAGCGATTCTATAGCAACTAAACTTGGGCCCCTCATTGGAGATATATGCAAATGATTAATTACTCTCCGGTGTCTGGCATCCCAGAGACGTGATACAATCATGCAACTGCCATGTTATAAGAAAAAGGTTTAAAACCGCTTGGAACGTCGTTTGGCAGCATGGGTCATGATCGGAGTAGGCCATGCATAGGTGCGGTTCGATCACATGACTATGTCACGCCACTCGGATGCAAGGTATCAGAGAGTCATTGATCATTTTCATACCTCGACGCCTCCCATAAATGACGAAGGTTTGATGAGTGTAACATCGCTTGTTTCAGGTGCTATTTTTTTTTGCAAATTGGAATGTGTTGCCATTAGCCAGGAACACCCTAAAATAAAATGAGCGTCTTTTGGACACTCATTTTATGTGACTCAAAGGACTCACTGTTTAAAATGTGACTATGGTTGCTCGTATTTTCATGAAGCAACCTGTGTTGGGTAACCATATCCATCTGCAACATTGATCACACATGAGGGAACATGGCGGATGTATGCAAAAAAAAACGATTACAAGAAGAGTTAGACGTGAGATTACATTCATTGACAGACAATGTTACAGAGGTACAAAGGAGAATGCGAAAGGAATTTGAAGAGCCACCAAGTCCAAGTCAGCACGACTTATTTCATTTTTACTGGACATCACTCTCTCCTCAACCTGATGGACATGGCAGGACATTGGCTTCAATTTACTTCCTAACGCACGTTCTTTGGTGAAAGTACATTTACTGCATTCAATGTAATATCGTTCTAATGTGAGTCATTACTTTTGGCCCGCCCTGTATAGTAAAATCTCTATTTGATCGTAGTCACCAGGGAGGGATGTTTCTCTTTTCACGATAAAGAAATAATGCGCGCGCAACTATTATATTTTACGCCGCCTCGAAAAAAAATTTGTTGAGTGAAAAATATGTTGGACATCCTTGGAATGAATTGTATTCTTTTAAGAAATGAATGAATGATCTTTTTTCTTTTTCCCATTGTATTCAAATGAAACCTGAAGTTCGAATTACTGAGTGAAGAATAGGGGATGATTTCCACCATCAAGGACCAGGCAATATCCCTGTTCGTCAATTTCCTACGGATTATGTCCCTTTGCATTGAAGTGAGGCGCACCGTTTGAATTTGGAGCACCCAAGTGAGTGGGATGAAGGATCGAGGATGCCACCGTTATCGTAAACCATGAGTACAACAGCTTAAAGCTCTGCAAGGGATAGGTGTCGGCTCGGACAAAATTAGGGACATCGAGTTCTGAAGCTTAGCCCTAAGTGGGCTGCGATCTGCCCGATCTGCCCGACACGATCCGCGGATTGGGTCCCCAAAGTCCTATCTGGTCGGGTGCGGGCCATAAATCGTGCCATAAATCCCAGCACTCAAGCAATGCATATTTCCTCACGATGGGTTTCAACGGCGATGGTGAACTTCGAACTGATACGGTAACTTTTATACTGGCAGATAAGCGAGGACCTGAAAACATGGGACAAAACCAGAGCGAATCGTCAGAAACTTCGGGATGAATATAACGTTGACGGTGAGGAATTGCTGCGATGTTTGAGCGACAGGAACGTCTTCACTGCCCCCGAGGAGATGCAGATCCGAAGCAAGGAAAATCCGAAGCTGCTTTATGACGAGCTCTTCGAAATCCTCCTGCACAAGAACCCAAAAAAATACGCTCCTGTTTTCCTCGACGCACTCACTGTTATTGGAAGGCAAGATGTCAGGGATTTCTTGCTTTCCGAAGTGGATGAGATGCCGGCATAGTATATGTATTTTCTCCTTCGAAAACTTACTGATTGGTCTGGCAACTCAAAATCTCAATTTGGATGAATCACTATGAGTTTGATATTATTCTCGGTCATGTTATCCGTTTCTAGGAACATTGAGAACCACTTTCCGGAGCATTTGTGTATAAATTAAAGTTCTTTTTTATTCATAGTTTGTGTGCCTTTCACTCATAGTGCTCACAGGAGCCTAACATTATTGGGATTTCGAACGAACGGAAAACAAGGTCAACCTTCTCGTATTGTGGACGAAAGAGTGCTCGATATGAGCGAAAGTCACTGGTTTTTTTTAAATTCTTGGTCTGAGTGTAATTGAAGGGAAAAGGTGAGGAATTCAGCGCCACCTTGAGAATGAAATTAAACTTGATACTGGGTCCCTTCCATTCGTGTAGAATGGGGTTCAGAAGCAATCTATTCGAACTTTTTCCGTCGTGGGTAGGGGGCGGAAAGTGCCCAATTCATTGTGGGAGGAAAGGGGACAGCCTACCAAAAAGAATTTCTACGTTTAGGCGATACCATTCTCTGTCTCTTTGAAGAAACTTTGAGCGTACTCGAGAGCGTTCATATCAGGGGGGGGTCGGAGAGACCCCTCTTGGATCTGCGCAGAAACGCGTTTTGTGGGGTGGAACGTCTCGCACTTTCTGGTATGCTGTGCAAGTGGACAGGGTAGCGAAGCGCGCCTGTGGCACAGGAACAAGTGCAAGAGCAAAACATCGCGAAATACGAAACTTGTGAAAATGCCCTATATCTGTACACTGAAAATCTTTCTTTTTGGAATAGGTTTCGTGAATTCAATGTCCGGCCATCACTCATTGGATCACGTGTGTCATGAAAATTCCTTTTCAGGTCAACATCATTCTCAACTTTTTTACTTTTCGTTCCTCACGATCCCGGTTCACCCCAGGGACGGATACAGGGGTGGGGGGGGGGGACCTATGGCCAGGTTAGCATTTGATTTTAATTATTCAAAATGCAACCTGCATTAAATTTTATTGGAGCCAGTGAAATTGACACTCCAATTCTTACCCCATACGAAAAATAAAAAGGCGAAAGGACGAGGAATGGTGGTAGGTAGGAACTTGGGAACCGCCCCCCTATGAAAAATTTACGTATCCGCCCCTGGTTCACCCTCATTGTATTTACACTGTTCAGGTGTCTGAGTCTTACGAAAGTCTGGTTTGTGTGAAGGTCCTGATAGCCAATGGATGGATATTTGGGTACATTTTCCGAAGAAATTCAGACAGACCTTTTATAACATCATCGTTAGCAACAGAAGTAATGAGATCCAGGACCTTCCCATGAAGCTTGAAAGCTACAAAACTGGATACATTATGGAATCCTTACCCATGTTCACAGTGGTGGCTACACTCTTAGAAAAAGGGAAGTGAATTTTTCTCAAAAAAACAGTAAAATCGTTAACTCCAGTTTCACTCCCCTTTCACTCTGGGAAAGGAGCGAATTTGTGCCATCACCAAGGAGTAAAATTGCTCTCCTCTTCCGTGAGAAAAAACGCTCTCCTCAGGAAGAGATAGGGATGTCATGCAAATACACAAATCGTTATATATACTTTGTTTCGCTTTCGCTCTCGTACAGTGCAAGCGGAGACCTATGTCAGAGAATAGACTTCCGCTTCTGTTTCCGAGAAGTGTTCGAGATATCAGTCCTTCGTTACCTTATTCACTCATTAATTTCAGGGATAGTTGAATGAGGTTCACAGACACTCTCGTGATATTCTCTACCTCCTCTGCGGATGAAATCTTTCGCTTTCAAAAGGGTTCTCAAGAGAAATATGACCTTCTTTATGGTCTGGGTTCTATGAATAGTTGTTTTGAATATGTGGATAAAAATGATGAAGCGTCCGTGTTTATTGATTCCTATAATGAGACTAGGTCAGACATATGTCGAGATACTAATCAATCCTGCTAGGGACGATTGCAGGACGACGATTCCAGACGATTCCAATTTCGCACAGTACACATTTGTGCACTGTGCGAAAAGCGAGACCCTTACCTCCATCTAGTCGCCTGGTGAAGAACTTCAAGGTGTTCACTTCGATGAGGGAGCATTTGGTGAGTAATAAGAGAGTAAATTTGAACTTGCTCACATTGGGCTCACTTTTTACTCTCTCTTACACTCGGAATTTTCTAAGAATGTACCTCATCGTTTGGGGTATCAGATGTAAATCCGCCATCCTCTGTGAAATCCTCATACATGCTCTAATCCTTTTGAGGAATGGCCTGGTCGGACTGAAAGGAAGACTGATCCGATGATTCTTTGTCTATGTTGCCCTCTAAACCGTCTTCTGTTGCGATGATTTTACGTCATTGTTTTCACTCGCAAGAGATGAGGAGACCTGCTGGTCCTCCGGGTGTTGAAATGGACCGTCTAAGATCAATTTGGGAGGCGTTGGTTCGAAATCCAAATTATTTGTTGGAACAGCATCTTTTTTCAAGCGCCTAATAGGATTTTCGCCATAATATGAATCTGAGGAGAAGTGGTACGAGCACACGAAAGTATATCTAATTTTCTGCATGTCGATTCCTATAAGTATTTTTTTTTTTACAGGATTCGACAATGCAAACCTTGCCACTGCCCTTCATAACCAACAAATGCTATGAAGGTAATCAATGTTACGAACCGAAGAATATGAACGAAAACAACAAATAGACGAGCAATGTAGCTAAAATGCTGTGAAGGGTGGCTCAGACAACCGCAAGTAGATGGAATTATGAGTGAGACGACAGTAAGAGTGCGTATGACCTATCATGCAGGTAGTGAAATCGTCCGCTTTCGTAGGGGAACGTTTCGCTGACGCCATCACATGCGTAGGATTTTACCCGATTTTTACTCTCTCCGACCCCCCTTGGTTCATATGCTACTTGGGAACTGTCTATATGTATGAAGTCTACAGGTTTCATTTGATCGTGATTATCCTTGGCACCTGATCATGTGATTGGAGCATCGTGTCAGTAAAGAATAAGTAAGAATTCAGTAAAATCCAAGAATCTAAACGGCAATCTAACACTGAGCGCGTCGATGTCATTTGTCAAAGCTCATTTCACCTATCATTCCACGTGACGCTTCAGCACGTCAAAGGAGCATGGTGCCTATGAAGCTAACAAAAAAGTCCGCTTATTCCATATATATTTGTAGTTTGAAAGCAACATGCTATGTGGAGAGCACCTTCCAGCCTTAGCGAGAGTTTCTCCCAATACAATCTACAACACACCCTCTCAGTGTCGGCGCACAGATGCGAGACCGCAGCACAGGAAATGAACCACCCAAATGTGGGAGTTCCAGTCTCAGAAACACCAACGGTTCATTTGGCGATCCTAAATTCAGTGGCCTTATCATCCCGGTAGGCAGCAACGCCTCTTTCCAATTCTTTACGCAGCCCTAAGTACGACTCTTGGAGTTCCCCTTCATCCTGTTGAAGGAAGGATGACTTCCTCACCTGGGTGAGATCTTTGCCCTTGCATTTATCAACCCCTTTATTGATCGGCACATTTTCCTATTGATCACAACCCTGACTGCTACTTCCGTAAAGGCCATCTCCATCATTTCGCATGCAAGTCTAAGAGTGAAATATACGGATATGGAACGAGATGGTAACTACACGACCGTTAAACCGTTTCAACCTGTTAGCACCTGAAACTTTGTTGTGAAATTTGCCTATGTGGACACAATCACTCCTGATGGGTTCTATACAGCCGCCGGCTTCATCAACTTTGACATTTCTGGCCTAGGCCAGCTGCTCGGACATTGAACGTCTTGCGTATCCCCTCCCCCCTCCTTCTTTTCGTATCGATCGCGACCATGCGCGTATCGTCGGTAAAGTCCATCTCTGTCACTTTTCATGTAGGCCTATGGGTGAAAAAGGCTTTCTATAGGAGCATAGAATATCTGGAATGGTAGAACACGGAACTGTCAAGCAGGACCTCCCAGGTTAGATTCCCGGACGCGAAATCGTTTTCTTTCCTCCTCTTTTGCTATCCCAACTCCCTCCTGGGATATTACGTTATCCAGAACAGATCCGTCTGTCGCAGGGGCTGGAAAGAAATTGCGAGATCGAGAGAGCGAGACAGACACCTGGATGGAGGCATAAGGCACATGCATTCATAAAATACCGCACATACATAACGCACATGCATTCATGGTGTTTGTGGACATGCAGACGCCCTTGCATAAGATACCGGGTGGCGCAAAAAAAGCGTCGTGGTTGACGCCTTATAAAATATGTTGTGGATGATCTTGGTTCGTGATATTTTCATATTACGTGGAAACTCCACAAAATTTGTATTTTTTTAAAGTATTATGTACCTAAGTTGTCTGAGTAAATATCGACAAGTCGCTCAAAGTGGAGTCTTAAAACAGACCTTTCTGCGCACGATGAGAACTGGCATAAAAAGCGGTATTTATGGCGTCAACGTAGATAAATCAATCGATCGGTCCTGAAACTCTATCCTCCGCGTGCGCGGAAGGGTCCATTTGATAACACTATTTTGGACGACTGTCGAATTTATTCATAAAACATAGGTTCATGAAACTTTCAAAAACAAATTTTATTGTGTTTCCATTATAATTTTAAACTATCACAAACCTACATCATCCACAATGGATTTTATAAGGTGTCAAACACTAAGTATTTTTTCGCCACCTGGTATATATAGATGTGTTTGCCCAACTCACGTAATTTAATGGAATCGCAGCTACCACTTCGAGGACATCCGATATTTTAACGTTCCTAAGAAGACCGTCCAATAAACAAATTCAGAAAACTCTGAATCGTCCTTTAGATCGTTGTGGTTGGAATGGAGGAAGTATTTGCACTTCTGAAACTGAACAACTGCCGGAGCGGGATGACTTCATTGACGCATCAATCACGTCGTTTTTTGAGCTTTACGTAACAGCCTTGAAGCCTATGCCTATGGCCATGACTGGACTTAATTATTTCAGCGCCATGTGGAAAGAGACTCCCATCAACCCCGATGGGAGAAGAGGCTATCCCTCGCGTCCAAAATAACGCCGAAATGGAAGGCATTTCCACGTTCTCAAGTAAAACTGAGAGCGACATTCTTTTTTGCTTCATACTTTCAATCGTGTTTTGGCGCCTCTGGGGAATTTGCGCCCTGTGCGTGGGCACATGCAAGAGCCAGGCCCTCCCAATGACATTGAAAGGCATAGGCCGAAAGGCCTCTCGCCTCAGACTGCAGGATTCACGATCAGATAGGTCGAAAGGTTCCTGGATGCGAATGGGTCAAGATTGATGAAGGCCTGACAGTACGTCCGTCCGAGAGTGAGATATGAGTCTGCTAAATCTTTACCCTCTGGGCACGTACCTTCGAAGTCAATCTTGATCTGGAATTTGCTATTCAACAGCTTTTAGTTTCACACTCCACTTCCTAGTAAGAAGTTAGTGTAGGAGTGGGATATTAGCCAAAGCGTTCATCCGTGGGTAAGGCCAAGACTTACAAAATTAGTCTCCTGAAATTTGACTCCTAAGTTAGAAAATGTTTGGAGACAGCAATCTGACTGCTTTTCGTGTACCTTGTTTTACGCGCTCATCATCGGTTAGAATCTCATCAACGTGGTTAGAATTAGCGTCAGTCACTCGTTCACTTTCACAGGAACGTCCATGTACTTTAGATATTAGAAGGAACCTTGGTCAACTGATGCTCTACAGCTAACCTGCAGTCACCGCTCGTAAACACAAAGGAGATGAAAGGACAATGGGGTTTCCCATTCGTGATGCTCATAATTAATTCATGGAAAAGCATTCAGAGTTCAAAGAGAATACAGCCGATTTTATTCCTCCATAATCTAATATACAGGGCTAGTCAAAATGATTGCAGCGGTTTCAGAAAATTACTACAGGTTTATTATTTGACATATACTTACAAGATTGCACAGATATATAAACAAATAGTGAAAGTTTTTTTTTTTAGTGTTTACAGATGCT
>CAJPEV010001415.1:0-40557 GCA_905338385.1 Darwinula stevensoni
TAGGGTTCCGTATAAGCCCTATAGGGAACCCTATAGGTCCTATAGAGAATCCTATAGGTCCTATAGCGAACCCTACAGGTCCTATAGGAAACCCATCAGGACCTATACAGAACCCTTTGGGTCCTATAGGGAACCTATAGGCCTTATGGGGAACCCTATAGGTTCTATAGGGGTCTCTATAGGTTCTATAGGGAACTCTACTGGTCCCAAACTGAACACTATGGGGCCTATAGGAACCAATAGGATTTTTATAGGATTCCTATAGGATTCCTATATATTCCTAAAGGAATATATAGGAATCCGATAAGATATTTTCGTAAGGGCCTAGTGACCGGATAACACGACTCACTGAACATTTGCAGCTTTCTGCCTGGGTGGGAATGCCCGAATTCCATTAAAACATCCACATTCCTTCCAAGGATGACGAACCCATAGTAGACAATGGGAGAGTAGCTGTTCGCGTTTGCGTAGCCGGGGTTGCCCATGCACAAGCGTGGAGTGCCCCATCTTCCAAACTACAATTCATGCTCTCATTTCGTCTCCACGCGACCCAGAAGAGCAAACCATCGAGAACATTTTCGCGTTGTCAGGGACTTTGTATTTAGGTCTATGCCACACCAATGAGAGCTATTATTTTATTTTAAAGTTGGGTGGCGGCGAGGAAGAAAATTCCGGAAATATTGGGGCCAGTGGAATGATCGATCTGCACCTGGGCTGGTACTCCA
Source organism: Darwinula stevensoni (assembly GCA_905338385.1). Classification (NCBI taxonomy): domain Eukaryota; kingdom Metazoa; phylum Arthropoda; class Ostracoda; order Podocopida; family Darwinulidae; genus Darwinula; species Darwinula stevensoni. The sequence continues at coordinate 726 of CAJPEV010001415.1, forward strand.
GGTTCTTTTAAATATTTTTTGGCGAGAGTAAAGTTCACCCAATATGAACTAGGCAATATGAACGAATGTCTTCATTCTCTCACCTGACCAGGTTCTTTTTCGGTTCCATCCCAGGCCAAATAGTGCTGACGAAAGAAGTCAAGTAGGAATCCTGCGCCTTTCCGAATCGGAAGAGAAGGACAACATCCCTACTGGAGAAGAGTCCCCCAAGCCTCGGCTCCGTCAGCTGGTACACCACCCAGCAGTCGTCATTCAGTCGCTGTCGATCGAGGTACCAAAAGTTGCCGTTAGCAAGCCATGTACGTCTTGTAGTTGATCTTCTCTCGTATTCGATTTAACTTGGATGTGCAGGATTAAAGAAGATTCAATTTTTTAATATTAGATTAGAAGTTCAACTTCCATGACTTCATTAGCTGGTGAAACTAAAAGACTCCAATTTTAAATAAGCAACTCAGGCGAAATCGTAAAAACTATTTTAAAATCACTTTTCTCGTCAAAATCCAGATCACGTTACATTGATATTGGAGAATATTCTAATAGAAAGATATGCCCGGAAACAACGAAAAGTACACATTTGCCAATGTAACAGGAATGTAACGCCGCCTGAAGGTAGATATGCTGGACCCATCGTTTTACTCTAACTGTTCTATTCCTATTTTCAACTTGGCGCAATATGAATTATCCTGTTTATACTATACGGCATGTCGATTGCGTCGTGATTCCTACTGGTAACCAAGTCATGAAATGTAATTTTCCATTTTTTTATGATCATATCGTAAGAAATTCCCCTTTCAACTTTTTCTCCTGTTTCCAAGCAGCATCTTGCGAGACTCGTGCAAGCGCCATCTCGAAGCACATCCCAACCAACGGACCTGAATCATTTTCCATTCCTTGATGTCGGCGTACCAATCGGCAGTGGCTGCCAGCGTGTGGTCCTTAAGGTCTCGAAATGCCCAGTCGCAGTCGAAATCCAGCAGGGCCTGAGATGGAGAAAGAAAAGCAATGGAAAACGTTAATTTTTCAGTTTTGTTAGGAAATCGGTACCTTTTTTTTTTACAAAGTAATTCTGTTCCTGAAATCCAAGGGGAGAAATACATGCAAGTGCATTTTTTTTGTAACCTACCTGAAACAATTGTGAATTTGACGACAATCATTACCACATTTCATTCCTCTTTTCCTTCTGGTGTCACACATATATTCTTATGAGAACGGAAGATATCGGTCCAGGATTGACTAGCTAAAACCAGGCTTCGATTCCTCGAATTTACGGAATAGAGTAGGCGAGGGAGACGTCGCATGATAAGTACCTACGAGTACTTTCGATTCCCCGTGGCGTTATGTTCCAGGTTTCTTATATCATTCTAACGATTATCCATCGCTTCCATCCGTGAAAGCACGGTTCCACATTCCAAAATGTATCCATTTACTCTATTTTAGCTGCTAACGGACTTTTAATCCCCTTACTTAGCAGTATGTAACCAACAAGTAGAAAGCACTCCAAGCATACTACTCAAATTTCCTGACATTAAATACACTTTCACTTTTCTAGCGAAAAACGAGAGATAACCTCAGTCAAGAGGAAATGCGTCTTCGTCTCTTGATCGAACAAAGATTTGATGGTGATTTCCTCCTCGCCGTAATCCTTTTCCAGGTTCCAGTCCTTCCTCTCCAGGTTGAGGCGGAACTTCTCCAGCGCTCTTTCACCTGCATCCCCGCATTTCTCCGCCAATAACTGTTGAGCATGCAGCATTCCCCCTCCGAATACCGGTTTGCACAAAAAAAAGCGTCCTGTTTGATGCTTCTTAAACGGACCGTGGATGCGCTACATGACTGCCTGTCTTCTTATTGCAATGTTCTTTGAAGTGCGGTGTCATCATCATATCTTAGTATGGAATACGTCACCAAACGAAAGGTGCGCTCCTAAAAGGGCTGAAGAGGAGAGTACACTGAACGGATTCGTAATTTGATAAGAAATCAAATTTTCTTCTCTTTAGAACCCAATTTGATCTCATTTCCGATCCAGCTACGGCCTTTTCGTTAATTGCCTGGTGATAAGATCTCTCACATTCCCTCTCCCCTATTCGTCCTTTTGCCGTGAATCAGCAGTTTAGCAGCCGAGAACAGTCAAGTCAACCCAGTCATCAATTATAAATTCCGGCACTGAAATTGGCACGGACTTAAAGGAACATGCTTTGTGCATCACTTGGCCAGGCTCCCGCCCTCACGGGCAGAATTCACCGATCGCAACTCCAAATACTCAACGTGGCATACAAGAAAAATGACACATTAGGAACAATAATCATGAGTGTCTCGCCAGTTCTATGCTGTAAGTATGTCCTGAGTTTCATTCATACTTGCATTACACAGCAAATATAAAAGGAGAGATCCCGCACTCTCAGGAGTGTGCATGCATTGTCACTGGACAGCCACTCAAGGGGTGAGCATGATCACCATGAATCTAGGATGAGAATGCTCACCGTGGTGTCTAGAGCCCTTGGCGGTCGAATGGTTATACTCAAGTGCAAATGCCTAACATTCTATTCATGATAACATCAGTTTCTTTGATGGGATGCACACGCGCCTCAACTTCGACCTTCAGAGTATATTTGCATTCCCTGGCGAGATCCATTCAAAGTCTATTTCCACTCCTGGGAATTTTTTCTTGTGGGACCCATTCTCACCCTTCATGAGTAACGCATTCCCTCCTAATTACCTTCTTGAGGACATATGACGTGCTACTATTCTTTCGATACTAATAAAATGCAATATGCGCCGATGCGATAGTATCGGCAAGGCACCCTATACTAGACAATTTATTCCGTAAAGCTTGTATTAATAAATCTCCATGACGATCTGTTAATTCATGTGAGTGTGTTACCGTATAAAAAAAAAACGCATGATAGACTTGTCTAAGTCTTTCATTCGTAATTTTTTGCGAACGATGCACAAGCCGATGGGAGCCTCGTTTAAGGGGGCAACAGACCTCTGGATATGATGAAAAACGAGATAAGATTTCATCTTGGATTACCCCCCCCCCCCCAGAGGTCACCCCCTCCTTAGTATGATTTGGCCATGGGTTGGGGCAGGTGCGTGTTACGCCTCGGGGGTGCCTGAAACCTTAATTCGCCCGTTTTTGTAGTTGAGCTGGTCTACCCCCTGGGGTGGGGATCTGTTCGAGGCGGTAATTTCTCCTGCACACTCCTAAGAGTGCTCTATGGGCTTCTTAGGGAGGGGATGAACACATACAAATGAGCATGCGCCGCAATGTCCATGCACAACCTACGCTCATCCATATTATTCGCAGAGTACCTATTACGAAAAACCTTATGTATTTATGCTGTCTCTTGACACATGGATTTCCCGCTTGCCACAATTCATATCTTGGGACGAACGTGACGATGCGACGTAAGTTCAAATTAATTGTAACCTCACCTACAGGGATTTGTCTGGATGGGCAATAGGGGTTGTCGCGAAAGGACAGTGAGGAGATACGAGGATTGTCGCAAAAAGACTACGTTTTCATATACACGTAAAAGACGCGAGATCCTCTTTCGTCCTAATGCTCTAAATTAGCCATCCAAGTCTCACCTTCTCAGCTAAGGCTTCAAGACGTTACATTAATACAGGGACAACATGGCAGCATTTCAAAAAAAATAATAGGCTTGCTTCTTGGCGTCAAAGGTAGCAGTGTTCAAACCGCATGGGTGAAAATTTAGTCGTAAACTCATCGTGTTACAAAACAATTACGAACCTAGAACTTCCACCTTCGGTTTTATAAAGCGTCGAACAGGACACTGTGCATGTCAGCTATGAGAGATGTGCTCAATCGAAAGGATAGCGAAACTGACCTCATTAACCTCAGACATTCCAACTGTTGGGCCAGGAGTAACACAGCAGGAGGGAAAGGCGAACGTGATGTGGAATGCCTTCATCGAGGGAGGATAGGCTGAAAGGATGACTAAGAATGAGATCGAGCTGACCTTGGAAATAGCCGCAGCCATCGTAATAGCGAGGAAAAATGTGGAACATGCATTGATTCATTCATGCAAGCTCATCCATATGCAGGAAACAAAAGTTTATTCTACGGAAGACTGGAGCTCGCAGTAAAAAAAAATGCGATTGGCAAATCGTGACGGCTGTTTGCTTCATCTTCACTGTATTCTTCCGTTCGTGTGAGCTGATTTACCATTTTGAATTCGAAATTTCTGAGACTGGGACTCCCCCAGTGGTGGTTTTTCATTTCCCGTGGTTGTGGTCTCGGGTCTGCGCGCCGAAACTAAGGTGTGTTGAGGATTGCAGGGCGAAACAGTTCTGCTAGGTCTGGAAGGTGCGCATAGTACGCTGGTTTCAAACTACAACTCGATATAGGGAATAGGATTATTTTTCTTAACTTTTGAAGCACCATGCTCCCATTGATTTGGTGCCAATTGGAACGATAGGTGAAATGAGCTTTGACGAATGACATCGGCGAGCTGAGTGTTGCATTTCCAAATTTTCCGGATATATTCATATTTTATTTTGAACATCTCGAATTTCGTATTTACGTATTAACACACATCACATGACATATTCTTGCTTCGTCGGAGGTAAACCATAGGTGTCGTTCATGAATGTTATTAATAAAGTGTCGTCAAAAATGTTGCCTCCGCTGAACATATTATTTAGAAGAGAAAATTTAAAAAGATATTCCAATTCAATTTTGCCTACAATAGTAAACCTTGGAGTAAAGTTTTAAGATTCATTCACTCACCGACCTTCAGGCAAAATGCCTAGGAAACGAAAAAAATATGCGAACAATGCACGGGGCTATGGAAACATCTGTTAAACCAGGATATGATCCAAAACGAGATAGGGAGATGACAAGATTTCATTCTCGGTTACCCCCCTGTGCCAGAGTGATTGCGGATAGGGTAGTGCACACATACATTTTTTGACACGATAATGTCGTATCGGTTTCTCAGCAGATCTTTTGTCGGTTGAGAGGAAACTGTTTTATTGACCCTACTCTGCAAGATCCAAGAAGGAAAATGACTCCTTCAAGGTTAGAGAATTCATAGCAGCGTTCTTTTCAATTTTAATACCCCTTCAGCAGACTCCTTGGTAGCACATTGAAAAAAATTCATAGAAGCTTTCCATCATAGACAAATAAGTCGAAAATTTTCCATTCATCATCAAAGACATCTCTCTTTCTATAATAAAAAAAATATGAATGGCGTATTACGACTTAAAGTGCCTCAGGTAAAAAACTTTTTGAACGCCCCTCGTATCAAGCTCTAGATGAGCACTATTGCACGACCACTCTTTAGGAATGCATTTTTTAGAAAATTGCGATGGTAAGCACAGGTTGAGGAGAAAGAACGAGAAACAGCCCTTGGCAATGGCACTCGTGAAGGAGAAATGGTACGGAGAAACATGGATCCATCGTGACGAGACTGACATTCATGCATCCCCATCAGGTGTTTCTTGGCACTGTATACGCGTCCCACGGGAAGCGGCATGGGCCCCGTTGCACGAGGAGGTCGGAGCTTGGGTTCGTTGCAGATGGAGGAGGGGAGGGGGATGGGGGAGGGGCGGTGATAGTGTTCGCCGTGTTTTTTGCTAGACTGCCGATTGTCAGATGAATGAAGAGATTTGATTGTTGCTGCGTCGATTTCTTCTCAGCGAGAAGTCCAGTTCCGACGATTGAGTAAAAAGTGAAGAAATGAACGCTTTGTCTGTGTAGTCTGGATATTCTCAGAAAAAGCAAAACCATCATTTCGAGGTTTTACATAGATATGTCCTGGACACATGAAAAGCAAGAAATATTCCAGGCGAAACATTATTCTCTTCTGCGTGAAGTCACCAAAAGTGCTGCAGTCCTTGTCGGAAATAGACGGCAGTGGAGACCAAGAAGTCCTCCTAGGAGTAGGAATGTTCTTGTTCCTTGAGGCAATGACTCCTCGTCTATGATATATCTGGTGTGGAACGTTAATTGATCTCATGTTGCCTGGGGTCAACAAGGGTTCCAGTGCAAATATCAATCGACAAGGTCGACAGGCCTTTCTTGACTGATCTGCACACTGAATCTTTATGCGCTGATGAGTCGATAAGGGCCGGTAGCTCATGTCGACTGATCAGCGCAGCAGTACTCTTTCAAGATTCTTAACAAAAGTTTAGTTTCTCGGCTAAATTCATTGGAAGTATTTAATGCTGAGAGAATGCAGTTCAGACAGACCTCTTTGACCCACATCGTACATATAATAAATTCTACGCACCTTTTGACACATTGAATGCGTGTCAAATTAGGGACAACTTTCGAAGCAGCATTTTCGCGTTAAGAAAGTTTTGTGTGAACTCTTACGGCGCCGACATTGAGTTCAATGAGAGACAGCAATTTGAGAAAAGCCAAAGGCCCTCAACGATGAAGAGAGCGCGGAGTCGATGACCTCAGACGTGCTGCATTCGTGGCTTCGAAAGGCGACGGCGACCAATTTTATCTTTTTAAATTTCGTCACTCTGCGAGACCTCATAGCAAAGGACGAAACCAAAGTACCTAAGAGATCAGATCGCGCATGCAAGCTGCAGAAACGAAGCGCATGCCTTTCGGTGGCCGGTCAGAGATACCAAGTCTGGCGGTTTAAGCACGCCTGTGCTTACACTTACTCCTCACTACCCACACTCGTGTCGGAGTAATCGGAGCATCTCTGCAGGGGTAATAGGAAAACTGCAATTTTCACCGTTCATTCGTTTTCCTATTGGCAAGAAAGCTTAAAAAGCATTGTGATAGGCAAATACGAGACTTGGAAATAGTGCAAAGTCTGCTTCACACGGTTTAACGAGAATTGTGTTCCAGGATGATGAGTAGAATTGCTGAATGTGCAGGGACTGAAATATATTGAAGAATATTTTTTATTTCTGTGGAAAGCAGGTGCGTAGCTTTTAGTTGGATAGGTTCATAAGGTTTTCAGAAGCTCTCTCGCGTTGCAAAAAAGATTTTGGTTTCTGCTTATGTTAAACGCTTACCTCCCGGTTCCAGGTCGAAAGGGGAGAAATAAGAACGGGTGAAAGCGTTCACGTTTTTCCTTTTTACTCATTCATCGGAACTGGACTATTCCCTGAAAAGCAATTGCCGCCGCAGCAGTCAAATCCTTTCATTCATTAGAAAATCGACAACAAAAAACACGGCGCACACGCTTCATCCCCTCCTCCCTCCCCCTGCCCTCCTCCACCTGCAACGAGCCCAAGCCGGGACCTCCTCGTGGAACGGGGCCCATGCCGCTTCCCTTGGGACGCGGATCCCGTGCCAAGGAACACCCGATCGGGATGCATGAGTCTGTCACGATGGATGCATGTCTCTCGATCCCATTTCTCATTCACGAGTGCTATTGCCAAGGGCTGTTTCTCGTTCATTCTCCGCAACCTGTGCTTACCATCGCAATTTTCTAAAAATGAGTTCCTAAAGTGTGGTCGTCCAATAGTGCTCATCTAGGGCTTCATCCCAGCGACTGGGATTGTGAATGAGTCACTCCAAGTTGTTTACTTGCGAGAATGGGGATTTCTTCGTCTCGTCGCGACCCGCTTTCGGAGTTGCGCGATCCCTTCCCGGCATCGAATGTTGTTCGAATGGCATCGAATGAATTGATCCACCAATTTCAAGCGTTGATAACACTTACTTGACACTGTCACAACCAGATCCCGGATGGAATGATTAACTCTTTGGTTTCATCTCTTCATTTCAAATGATCTCTTCAAAATACTTAAAAAAATAATTTATTCATGAAAATACACTGGAGCATCGGACTTTTCGAGTTCATGTCGCGGCCGACACAAATGGCTAAAGTTTTTGCTTCAGGGTCCCCTCGACCCAGAACGGTCGCTAAAGAATATTTAAACGCTTTCACCGACACCCCCCAATTCTAGCCGATTGCAATAAATGAACTCCCAAGGGGAATTCCTTCACTAAGGCTGGAATGTCGAAGAATGGGGACGAAGCAAGACAGGATCCAGACTGACCTCCATTCGCGCTCTGGCGACGCGTAGTGCTACCGAAGGGATAAAGATGCGCGGAATTCATCGGGTGACATCCTTTCTCCTAGTCCAGATTAAGGGATGGAAAGGGATGTCGATATGAGGTCGTCAGTTGGTCGGGTTTTGTTTGGGAGGGAGGTCATGGAATTACGTTATCTTTTCATGATTACTCGGCAACAGATTTTCTTTCTTCCAGGCGTCTTACGATTTCCGCTTTTTTTTTTACTTCTGTTCCTTTACCTAATCTGCTCTTAATGTCACACTCGATGCATTTGGACACAGTACCGCTTCTCGTTTCATGTAGATCCGGGATTTCCTTTCGGAACGTGCCCTGCTGATCTTTTCGAACTCCCTTCCCCCAGCTCCCCCTGTCCCCTATCCCCCCTCCCCCTGTCCCCTATCCCCCAGCTCCCCCTGTCCCCTATCCCCCCCTCCCCCCTGAGCGTGTTTAGACACCAAAGCTATTAGATCCTAATGATTGACACACTCCAGACATCGCCCTTCAAGATGTTTTCCTTCTTTCAGATTCCCTTCATCTCGCTTGCGTACCGTCCAGTAAGTTTGAATGTTGGAACTCTCATGCCCCACCTGTGAGCCACCCGTAAGTCATCCGTAGCCCCTAGATTTGATCGAATTTGCCCGACGAGGTCGCTTTGCAATCTCCCTGTTGGAAAGCGAACGAGAATATCGAAGTGGTACATAAACTTCAGCGGTGGTACAATAATAATTCTCCCTTGTCCATTCATAATTGTGACATTCCTACTCTCATAACCTACTCGTTCTTTGCCTCGCGATGAATTCTCGGAAAGTTCGATTCCCAGTCGCAGATATTTCAGAATAAGACAAGTCCCTTCGGATTTCCCCAAATGTCCTGAACTGCTTCTTTTCTACAGGAAATTTAGATTCGTGTCCCTGGCGGATTTATTTCCTTCTTTCTTTCTGAAGGATTAAGGTACGGAGACCATTATGATGAAATTTGAATAGGCTGTTTCCAACGGTACCCCAGAATATTCTTAGCTCAAAACTGTGGATTGGTTTTTGTACAAGGCATAACTGGGATTTCTAAACAGTTCCATTTATTGTAATATGATAGTAAATATTATATCGGAACGATGATACGGAGAAGCCCGGCGGTGCATTGGTATGTGTCTCCTCGCGTGTTTTGAAAGACTGTAAACAGCATGGTCTTCGTATACTCGCTCGTGTCTCGGGGTTCAAAGGCCGTTCTAGTTTTCAGGTCTTCAGAGAAGGCCGATTGTCTTCATTGGCGGTGCAGCCAATTGCGCGAAGCCATCCTCATTGTCTCAGTTAAGTCCACCGCTTAATTTTGAATAAAATCTATATAAAAGGTTATTATTGATTATTGCGTCTAATAAAGCGCTCCCTATCTTTATTTCTAACTGGAATTTCCTTGCTCTGTGAGGTACATGACTCAGTTCGGACTTAAAGTCTTACGGACTTTTTTTGAATCGAATATAAAAAGGCGACCTTGTATCCGTTTATCAAGCCATAACAAGCACACGTCGTGCGTGCCTCTGGCGCCGCTCGATTGGAAGTGAGGAACGAGCAGATCGACTGGAAGTGAGGAGGCTCGTCCTGGCTGGTCGTGAATGCTGACGTCGGGGGAGAAGCTGTCTCGCTGATTCGCAGTGCGGAGAGTGAAAATTTTTTTTGCAAGTGTGGATGAAGGAGACGGGAAAATTTGGCAATTTCGCATCCGCGAAAATTTTCCCGCCCTTTTTCATCCGTGCGAATTGGCATTTCGCGATGCAATCGCTTTGCGGAATTGAGCATCGTGCTTTTCTTTTTTCGCAGATCGGAGGAAGCGAACGACCGGAGAGATGAAGACGATCTTCATCGTCGAATTGATCGTGAAGACCATGCACTTCCTCCAGGACGCGGCCCTCTTGTGCCAAGATGGCCTGGCGTCCGTCAACTCCTCCGTCGCGCAGGTAATGACGTCGAAAGACGGAATGTCCCTTCTGTCTCTCGATCAGAATAATCGCCCGTAATACCCGTGGAAGAAACTTTTTTGGCAACGGAACTAAATTCAGCTCTGGCAACATTACTTTTTCCAAATTTAAAAATAAATAAATACGTTTTTTTAAAGTTGAGATCTCATACCTCTCATACCATAACCACCAATCGTCGCTCACGTAGCAGAAGATTCCAGTCACGTGACTCGCAAAGGTGTCTCGGGTACCTGAAATCGCTTGAAATGTTCTTTTATGTTCCTTTATTTTTTCAAAAAATGGCCCCTGTTATATTCCAATAGACTAAATATGAATTAAATAAATAAATGCATAATTAATAGAATACGACTGCCAATAAAAAATAAATAAAACAGGATGACTTGGAACATGTCTGCAGACGGAATCTCGAGGATTGGTCGATGAACAAATATGCGACAGACTTTTCTCATTCAAACTGTTTAACGGTAATTGTTCCTGTTTGAATAGTTTATCAAACTCGTCAGAATTTAGAACACATTTAAGAAATGGCGAAAATTTGCACCAGAGCCATCTCGCACGAGTAGCGACCCTCACCGTGCACGATTCCGACCGGCAGAGTGAATGCGAAAGCGAAAGGCCAGCGAAAAATGAACGGATCGCCCGCCAAGCAGATTACTTGCGATGCATCGTATTACGAGAGCGAAACTGTATTAGTGCATCGATTTCTCCAGCCAGTTGTACGCGTTGCTGCATCAAAAGTTATACGCGTTGCTGCATCCAAACAGCGCAAGTTCTTTGAAATGTGGCAGTGCCTTGAATGCTAAGGAGATGAGGGGTTGTGGGTTTTAATGCATGGTGCTGGCAGTGCTTATTCCAAATTTCTGGATATTCTTACAATTCCAGGATGTATTTTCAAGGTTTGCTAGCCCTTCATCCACCTAATTCAATTGGCCCGCTTTCACTCCATTCCATGAAAATTTGCTGTATGATATTGTCTCTTATCCCGCGGTAAGTTATGCGAATATTTCCCGGCGGCTGACACGTTGGACTGGGTCGCACGTCTTGCCTGCCGTTTGGCGAGCAATGCATGCTCTCCCCGGTAGGCTACACATTATTGCATTGGAATGGGTCTGCCGTAGATTCATCAGTCGTGGAAGGAGAAATGCGAGGAGGAAGGGGAAAAGGCGCAGGAGAAACTCCACTTCAACCTGGAAAGGAGGAACTGGACGCTGGAAAGGGAATGCGACGAGGAGGGAATCACCGTCAAGTACGCAAGAGATCCGGAGACGAATACGTATTTCCTCCTCACTGAGGTCATTTAGGTCTCGCTCTTCCAAACGTTTCGCTTTCATTCCTTTGGACAAAAATTTAAATAACGGGTGTCTTCCTTCTTATTACGTTCAAGCTATGGACATTTTATCGTACTCTTCTGTGAAAGAGGGATCGAAATGAATTTTGAATGGATCTATGTAAGGGGTATGCAAGTCACGTGATGAAATAATACCTCATCACTTAAAACGCTCCTCGATAAAACTTTTGCTTCTAGGAGAGCGCGAAATGAATATCATGAAACTTTGATGTTGGAAATTTTATGTGCTGTCGCCCATCACTGGGTCCTCTATACCCTATATATAATAAATAAGTAAATACAATTTTTAAGCTAGTGTGTATTGGAAAATAAATATAAAAAATCGAAGGAAGGGGGGAAAATGGAAGGGGGAATCCAATCCTGGTGATATACTTCGACGCACATTGTGTGCAATGTGCGTGAAAGGATCAAATACAGGTTATCAATCCGAATTTAGGCTGTCCCCCGCTTCCTCAGTTTTTCGCAAGGGTGAAGACAGTTCCCGTGTACCTTGAAGTGCGCAAAAAATAGTGCACTGATTGAGAACAATCCTTTGGTGCTTTAAAAAAAAAATTTGAGCTTCCAACAGTTTATGTTCCGTTTCTGTTGCTGCTGAAATCGCCTGACATAATGAGACGGTGACAGTTTTCCTTCTTCTTCTGCAGGTCCCGCTAGATCTGGAGCTCGAGTGGGTGGCCCAAGACATGCGGTACCACACGTTGGCGGCCACCGCCGAATGGAATTCCGATAGCATGGAGTTCACGATCCTCGAGGTTTGTCTCCATCGGGTTGATCAGAATATTCGTGGAAGGTCGTGTGTTCAGAATTCGTCCATATACATTCAAAATATGGAAAGAGTCTCCCACAATGCCATGGAATATACCTATGTGGAACTTGATGTCCACCCTTGAAGTCACATGGCTTCCTATGACTACCCTTCAGTTCCCCCGAAGCTCAAGGTCTACATCAGAAATTTTAAATAAGTTCATGGATACCTAAAACGGTATGATTATCATTGCGCGTGAAGGAGCTGTGAAAAGTGAACGTGAGCGTCGATTCCTTGTTATGCGACCTCATAAAAGGAAAATCTAACTTTTTACCTAAGATAAATGCCTATCCCGTTTTAACAAAGGCTGGACGACCATAACTATTGCAGCAAGAGCATTCAGACCCTATATTTCAACTTGCCCTATGTCGATTGGGCAAAGATTATATCCTCAGGATCGCTGCGAAGTGGCAACGACCTTTCTTTCCACGATTGAATTGAATCGCTTTTGCATTGGACAGCGGATGACACACATGTGCTGGGTGGCTTACCAGGCGACGCCTCCAAAACTCGGGGGCATCATCGCCAGTCGGGACATGGTCATTTACATCATCACTCGCTTCGTCAATGGCTCCTACTTCGTTTCCACTAGCAGCACGGAGTGGCCGGGGATGGAGCCGAGGGAGGACAGAGTGAGGTAAGGAGGCTGCTTAGGGGTTAAATTACGATTTGTCGAGATTTTCTGATTGGGAGAAACTTTGAAGGGAGAAAGCTTGCTTCGAAATATTGCAATGGTGTCTTCGCGCATTTTGACTGCTCGAATGCGAAAATAGTTTCTTCAATATTGGAAGATTCGAGAAACTCTATGGTGGGATACATTCAGTTGGCTTCGACTGAATTCAGCCAGTCGGTCCCACCTGATCTGATCGTGGAAATCATTCTCGATTCACACCTCTTGGAAACTCAGCAGAACTTCGGATGACGAACTAAATGTTTTTGCCGATTCGCTGGAATTTTATGATTGGGTGACGAACAAAGGGGGAGAAGAATCGTGTTTATTTTTTTCTTTGCTTTTACTGTTGCAACCTTTCCTCAAAATAGAGTAATACTGCACCTGGGTATGGACGATTTGATTTTTATTTCCACATTTCTGAATTACTAGAAAATAGTGAGAGAAAAGAGGTGCTGATTTCTCATTGATTATGTTGCTGTGAGTATTGAACTGTGCGAAAATATATTTTCTAAAGAAATGTTTTCTCTTTGATGAGACTTTCTCGAAATCAATACAACTCTAAATAAAGGCATTAATTCACCCTTGAAATAAAGAAATTATGGTCCTAAAATAGAAATAGAGGAATTGGATTTTTCTAATTTGGTTAGAATACTTGAGATTTTTGCGGGTGGAAGAGAGCAACAATACCTTGTTGTGCGTGGCTTGTGCAATGCACTATACTAATGCTATACAGATAAAATTATACATTTTATTCGGATGCGCATATTAAGAGGAGGAGAGAAAAAGGAGAATCGCTGGGGTTACTTCCTGTTTCTGTAAATGCTTAGTGCAAGAATATTGCAGAAGTCAGCTACCGAATGAACATGCGGCATTTTTGCGCAGGGCATTCACTTTTTTCAGCATGGAGTTTCGGATATCCGAGATATTACTGTATTTGTAGTGCAGTCCATCGGTGGTCTCCATCGTCTGAAATTCATCGTTTGTTTTTTTTTTTTGCACGAATCAGGGCGGATATGCAGAAAGGAGGCGGATTCTCGCTCTCACCGGACCCAGCGGGGAACGGGACCAGGCTGCGCTGGGTCAGCACCCTCGACTTCAACATCCCCCTCATCTCGAGGATCGTCCCGATGGCGATTCTCAGGAGGATCTACGTGGAGGGATCCCGGAACTACATCGCGGAAATGAAGAAGTATCTCATGGCCAGGCGCGGGGGTCGGGGTGGGCGAGACTGAATGGCAACTTTTGGGAAATGCCATTTCTCCTGAAGTGCCATTTAGGGGAAAGTACTTTGCCACGTCGGAGGCAAACCATAGGAGCCATTGATAGAAGGTAATAATAAAGTATTGGCAAAAAATGATGCTTTCGCTTAAGTGCGTTTTCGAAGGGGAAATCTCCATGGACCAATGAGAAATTTCTAATATACTCCAAGTCAATTTAGTCTCCAATACTAGTAGTGAACCCCAGAAGAAATGCCACGGTACTATCACTCGCAAACCTAGTGGCAAATTGCCTACAAGCTGGTGCATCGAGAATATGCAGAACTATGGAACTGGTGCTATCACACTAATCAGCATTCGAATGTGGTCACGTGTGTTCCTCTGCATGCATTTGGCTTCATGCAGAGTGGAAGATTTGCTTCCAGCCAAAGGAATCGCCAAATGGGGCGCCAAAGTGGTTCGAGTACTTTCACCTAATATGCGCCTTTCCCCTTCGCTGCTCTCCTCGAAATCGACCGTGATCGGCTTCGAATGTTCAGCGGCGAATGTGCATGGAAAGAAAAAAATGTCAGTGCCATTCGTGTACATTCGTAGTGATGTGGCATGGAGAATTCCAAGCATATGTCCCTGGTTCGATGTGATAGCACGACTCGCCGGCGATTGGAAGACCCGGGTTCGATTCTTGGACATTTTTCGCTTTCTTTAAATTTCATTCCCGCCTTTTCCTGTCTGTTCTGCCGGTCGTTTTAGTCCCGCAGACTCACCGTTTTGTTAGCCGCTATATTAATATCAATATTTTCTATTTGTAGATGTTGTGCTCAATATTCTTTATAGAATTGATGCGCATGCTGATCCTTCTCAAAGTTATTTCGAGAGAGAACCTAGCGAATCGGAGGGTAAAGTGAAATATGCTGTCGTGTGAGTTGAACAAAGACTTCTCAGAATGATCACACGCTGGAGTTTTTTGTGGCAAAATTTCCTACTGGGACTGGCAAAGTTCTACCAATGCCCACTTTATTGGTCAGAGAAATTCAGAACTCGATTGCCTGTCCAGGTTGATCGACTCGCATTGCCTGGTTAAGAACAGGCAACAACGTTTCTTCATACCAGTGACTTCGGTCTACAACTGGTAGGTGGATATGTGGTCATGCAAATTTTGCAGAAATCATGAATTGCGATCCATCATTGATGAGCCTCAGAAGTCACTCAAGGCCCCCTTTGACAGGAGCATCTTTTACCTGAAGAAGTCATGACTTCATTCACAGGTTCATTAATTCAGTGAAAAATTGCGAAGTAAAGAAACTGACAAATTGGGTATAGGTGAAGTGAGTAATGAGATATCTGGTTGTGTATCTTTTTTGCCAATAAGGGAACACTTGAGGCGACAAGAAATTTAAGATTGGAGTTGCAGTATAAGCTTTTATTTTAAGACTCAGCTCGGTAATTGGCCGAGGTCAACAAGTTTTTATTGTACTTTTTATTTCATTTTTTATTGTATTTCTTGGAGCGTATCAAATTTATTACAGATTTGACAAAGTGGAAGACAAAGGGTGCAAGAACCGAAAGAGGGGAAGTGGCGGGTAGACCACCTTCGAAGGCGGAGAAAGATAACAATAAAAAGAAAACTAGGTAAAATGAATTCGCACTTTAAGGCGTTCAGGCGCTCATCTATATAGCAGGACAGCATAACAACCTCCTTTCGGACGTCGGAAATAGGCGAATGAATGACTCCATTCATTCGTGGATGACTCGTCATCCGCTGGGACAAGTTCCAGCGAAGGTCTCGCTCGAGGCTCAACAGTCTGGGTGTGATGTAGGGGGGAAGGGGTATTGAAACATTGAACTTACTGACCGTCTTCGATGGGAATATGGCCACGAGTCCAGGAAATTGAACAGGAAATTTTCTAACGTCTAAAGGGCGCCGATTTACAAATCCATGTAGTCTGCACCTAAGAAAATTTGGATCAATTGAGGTTAGATGTATTTTCAGCAAGTACCAGTGCGACGGGGGCAAAAAATGTTGCAATCAGTAACATTATGTGCAAACATGAGCAAATACAGCTCCAAACGTAGCTATCGAAATCCAATAATTCAAAATCACAAAGTATCTTCAAGCAATGCATTTTCTTCAAATTGGCACATCAAGAAGACCTAAATAGATCCTTTGGCCGTACAGGTCAACATTTTCAGTTATAACTCTTGCTCCGCTTCAAAAAAGGAGACTTCCATCCGTTCAGCACAATTGCGTCTTTGCTCGCCAGTGTCTCAATTCGAAGACAGATTTCGTCAATGAGAAATTCATTCCGGTATATATTTTTTATTCCCCCCCCCCACTCCCCCCACTCAGTGCTGAAGAGAGTGGAATGCCTTTAAAAAAATGGTAATTCATCTTCCATTTGCCTCCTGCAAGTCCTCTCAAGATTTCATGTATTCCTGAAAATTCACTCTTCATCTTTCTACTTTAATCCGACGTTAACTTCATGGGGCTCCATTAAAGGACTTCGTTGGATGTCCATGCATATATGCAAAGTCCTCCATTGATCTCAGCCAGCATCAACAAGGACACCTTTTTTTTCACTGCATCATTTCAAGCCTGGATGAAGTTACAAGCGACATTGAACAAGTTATTTGATATCTCTTGATTTCTCAGTTATTAATCAGGAAGGTGATTAGATTCAACTACAGTAAATACCTACTGAAATGAATTTTCAAGAAAGAGATGATCGATGTTGTACCCACCAACTCACAATGGAATTTCGTCCACTTGAGGTTTACTGGAACGTGTGCC
Source organism: Darwinula stevensoni (assembly GCA_905338385.1). Lineage (NCBI taxonomy): Eukaryota > Metazoa > Arthropoda > Ostracoda > Podocopida > Darwinulidae > Darwinula > Darwinula stevensoni. The sequence goes on from CAJPEV010001415.1 coordinate 17,537, forward strand.
AAACTGCCAGCTTTTCTCAAGTAATGCCTCATAGCGTTGATAACTCTTTGAAAGTCTCTTGGGAGCATGACTAATCCAGAGTGTTTAATGAAACTGAATCCTGCAAGAATAAGAACTCAATGAACCATAATCGCGGCAATAATGGCATCTTCACATGACAGCAGGTTCAACATGACGGAATTCCATTAGAGCTATCCGTAAGACACGAATCCATCAAAATATAATTAGATGAGTTCATTAATAGCCAAATGCAAAGATTTAGATTTGAAGGGGAGGGAGGGGATATGACTGGGAAGAGAGTAATAAACGCCAAGGTTTCTGCTAAGGAAGGCAGGAAGCTCCCGTAACTGCATCTCAATTTTTTTCTTCTCATAGGGATTGATTTAACCTTTATTGGACAAACGACACAACTGCTGTGGTACAGTATGCATTTTTCCATGGCCTAAAGATACAAATGCTGTACCGCAACATTTTGGGAAAATGCTCTAATATTAAGTAAATATTAGCATCACTGTCAGCAGTTTAAGAACAATTGAAATATTCAGCTAGTGATTAGAGACCGCTCGTCTGTATTAAGAAACCCTTAGCTGGGGGTTCCGTGATTGTAAAGGGAACACTTGTTCAAGGCAGCCGCTTGAGTACGATCCAGAGTCTCACAGCAGAAATAAGGTAATTAATAACTTCGCTTTTCTGTATGCCTGAATGTGAAAGACAAAATTGAGACCATGATCTGGTTGGCTAGCTTTGAACATCTGCAGCTCAGCCAATATGAGACCGGTTCACACGTGAATAGCACCAATCGAAAGTCCGGAAGCTGGAGTATGATTGGCTGAATTTTTAAAATAAATTGAACACGTCATAATGAAGTTATGAGTCATCAAGTGACACTGTGCCAAACACTGATACAGTTTTGCCCCCCGCTGTAAGTACCTAAAAAATACATTTTCACTTTAGGTTCCAGGTTCCAGAAACCTCTGCTAGTATTATGTAGGACGGGTGGAGTTTGAAGATGCTTTGATCTGTTAAAAACGCATTATGGGTTTCACCGTCAAAGCCCAAATACACCATGAAAGAAGTACATCATATTCACGAAAGGGGTGAAACACCTAGAGATCCAAAGATTTTCATAGATATATTTGGGAAGTGAGCTCTATACTCTCCGAAAACAAAAATCTTTAAATCCGCCGAAAACTGCGATTTAAAAATGTTTAATGGACTTTAAACATTGATTCACATTCAGTCCTACAAACGAGTAGGCCAATGCGTCAAAAACGAGAAAAGAATAACGCCGAGTTTCCCATTGAATTTTGAACCTTCAGTCTTGCAAGACCTGGAGGTGAAGTTGGTGCCTGGACGACAGGTACTTCCGCAAGCCTTGGACGTACTCCCGGCATCCCTCCACATAAAGCTTTTGAATGATCGAGGATGGGACGAGCGGGATCTTGAAGTCCAGCGAGCTGACCCAGCGCAGCCGGGTTCTCGTCGCATTCTGTTCTGGGTCTGGCGAGAGTGATATCCCGCCTCCTTCCCGCATCTCCGCCCTAATGCACCCGCCATATAAGAACAAATTGTATTTGTTATTCCGATTACACATTGATGTACCGTGTTTTCAGGGTATATTGCTTGACGCAAAGAAATGTAATTCATGTATGCAGGTATGTTGGGTGGTTTACAATCACCAAGATGCTAAAATTAGTAAATGGATATCCTGATCCACCGGAAGAAAAAAACCCATGTATGCCCTAGAATCAGCCATGAAGTTCCATATAACTTTGACTCATGGCTCAAAAAGTTTTGAAGAAGAGACCAGAAAATCCTCTGCTGACTGCGAAGATGAACAGAATTCGTTCATTCTCTGTGTCTTCGTTTATTCAGTGTGTGACATCATGCATGTGATCCTTCCGTTTTAAGGACCATCATCAAGGGCAAGCGCGTTTTTTGTTCGTGCACTTTCCAACGATGAGATACGGAGTTTCTCTAAATTATGTAAGCCCCAATGAGAATGAGCGACGTTTCGAGAGCTTCCGTAAATATTGACTGATACTCCTTAATTTCCTGGGTAATACAGCTCCTACCCCTCGAAATAATCAGTGAGCATGGAGAATTAATAATATACAGGGTACGCTCGTCAGCAGCCCAAGCCATAGCACGGAAGAGTTAAAAGGAAACGGATGCGAACATGGCCATTGAATCGCTCCCCATCTCCTTCGTCGGCCTCTGAATCCGCCATTAGCTGGCCATGCGAGAAGACGGGGAGCTGCAAAAACACACAAAATGTCTGGAGGGTCTGCCCCTGAGCTTCGTTAATCGCCATGACAAAGGAACTGGGAAAAAGAAACCGACGCCGACCGAAGATCAAGACGTTTAACTTCGAATCGTCGCTTTGTAGAACAATTTGGGTTGTGCGCTTTTATTTGCGGCCTCACGCCGCTCTGCGGACATCGCAACCCGCCGCGCACGTTTCCGAACGCTAGGCCGAGTTCGTACTCGTGCTCTGCTGCATGCTGGATGCCACAATTGCATACTGTCCAATGCAACATGCCCGTGTTGGATTGGATTTTGCCGCTGCTGTACATGCTGTACAAGCACGAGCACGAACTCGGTATTAGTGGCCTTTGGCCACTGCTTGAAACCATTACCCTGCGTTTGGGAGAGCACACACGATAGCGCTGTGCGCACGCGTGTGTCGTGTGTCTGTATGCGGTGTGCGTATGCCACCGACCACTACCACCATCAACATGGAACACGGTAGATTTTATAATATAGATTTCCAAAAAAAAGAGACTGAGCTGGCAAGGAAAAGAGGTCATCCCCAGATAATGAGTCCTAAGCAAGGAGAATCGGAGAGGAGGGGGGGGGAAATCTTGCGCATGTGATGACATCAGCGAAACGTTCCACTATAAAAGCAGGCGCTTTGCCCTTCACGATCTCATTACCTCGTTGCTTGAGGCCAGGACAGGTCGCACACGCTGTCTCATGCCTCTCGCAGTGGTAATACATCTACTTTCGTTTGTCTGAGCCACCCATGCAGCATCGTACATGAATTGCCGATCTGTTCCTTGGTTTCCATGATATTCGTAGGTATCTTTATTTCATTCCCTCTCTTAGTAACAGTTGTAAAGGACAGTGGCAAGGATTACATTGTCGCGTCTTCAAAGAATATTTATAGGACTCGGCAGGCACGAAATATTTCCAGACAGAGGAAATTAATGAATTCAATCGCTTGGAAGAAAATCTATCCCATATGCTTTAGTGTGCTCGCATCCCTTCTCCTTAGATTCCTATCGGGATCGAAACGCTATAAGGCGCTTGAAAAAAGAAGAAGCCGTTCCAGAAGAGAATCTGGCCGAAGATTCGACGCGGCGTCCCGCGTTCGCGTTCGGCGTCTGACGGAAATTGTTGAACATTTGGCGGTCTGACGATTCATTTCAACCAATGGAGGACGAGCAGGTCCCTCAACTCTTGAGAATGGATATAATGGCGTAAGTACCGGATGACCGTGATCAGTGCTTGGGGGTAGGAATCCTTCGTCAGAAGGTGAAGAGAGCATAGGGAATAATGAAGCTGAGATTAACTCTTTTCTCTCAGGTGGTGCGAAAAGAGAACGGTCGTCGAAGATCCCGAAGGAAATGTGTCTGATTCAAAAACTCGTTCACTCGTTTCAACGGGTTTTTAATGAGTGACACTCGTATCTAGGATCGATCGTATCTAGGATCGATCGCGATCCTGAAGTCCATCTCCGGCACATTCCATGCAAGCCTATGAGTAAAAAATATGAATAAAAGCGGAATGGTTACGACGCCGCGGATATCGTTTTTCCAAGAGTAATCGCTCCTGTTCCATACAGGTGGGATCCAGTCGTTTTTACCCTCCGGAGTCACTCTCCTTGTGAGTGCCGATCGAGGAGAGGACGGGGGAGCCGATCGATAAAGGGGTCGGGATCCCCAGAAATATATGGGCGGAGATCTCATACCGGCGAGGAAGTCATCCTTCCTTCGGTGATGGAAGGGACGAACAAGTGTGATGCGCGAAGTCGTTTGACACATCCATGCGGAAAAGTCTGTAAAGGACGCCCTAAGTAGAGGATGTGGTAGGGTGAGAGGAGAGGGTATGCGTAGAATGCTTCACTCTTCCGTTGTAATATTAGGGTGGCATAGAGAACGTATGAACTGAACTGATAGTCTCGGATTCGGTGGTGTAGTGGAGGTACGCTTAATCGCCAATCAGGACACGGGTTCGATTCTCGCCCACTTCATCATTTTATTTCCGTCCTCTGATGTCAACCTAGCCCCCCCCCCCCCCCCCCAACCCTAGGGCAATTACGTTCTGGAGAATAGATCCGACAGTCGAAACAGCTGTAAAAAAAAAAAAAATACCTTGAGAGAGGGAGACATACACCCAAAGGCAGGCAGAAGATTCTATTGGGAGAGCATATGCGATCACGCAGTGTGCACGCGTGCGTCATGCGTGTGCGCGCGCATGTGCCCCGTGCCACCACCGCCACAACGAACCACAGTAGATTGATTTTTTTTTAAAAAAAGAGACTGAGCTGTCTGGTGAGGAAGAGAGAGGGAGATCGTCCCCAGATGATGATTCCTAAGCGTCTTAGGTCTGGCCTTTCTCGGCTCCCGTTTCACACATTCCTTGTGACCCTGCCTCGTTCCTCTTCTAGCAAGAACATGCATTGAAAGGAAGGTCGAGTGTGGGTTTGCCTCGAATGGGGTTCAGGATTCGGGACGATTCTCTCTTTCTCAGCCTGGAATGCCCCGTTGCTGTTTTCATCCGCCATTCACATAGGTGCTGCTGGGAAAGCCGATGTAGCGATCGGTCTGCCGCTTTTTGTCACATGCCATTCCCATAGGTACTATGGGGAAATGGCTGATATTACGATCGGTGCCTCACTATTTTATATTTAAAATGGTCAAATTTACGTCTGTCCGCAGTATCCATAGCAATCGAGCAACATGACTCGCTACCCATGCGCAGCTTCTCGCCCATCTACCACTAAAACATCCACTTCCCCTCCAGCCATCGCTGATGGCGAATCCACGGTAGACAAAGGGAGAGAGCGGCTGCTCGGTACCGCGTATACAGGGATGCTAGGAGTACCCTTGAAATGCCACATCTGACATCCTACACTTTAAACTCTCCTCCCTTTTCCACGCGACGCGGACGCGTGGACCGTCGAAAACACGTCTAGACTGGACTTTTTGACTGGGACTATTTCTTTAGGCCTGTGCCGTACCATTGGAAGTTATTATGTATTATTTTTTCTAAGTTGGATGGTTAGGATGCGTCGAAGAGGATAATTCCAGTGGTTTTGAGGCCATTGGAATGGCAGATCTGTACCTGGATTAGCACTCTAGTTTTTTAATTCCGTCTTTCTGCGGTATCCAAAGCGACCGGACGACACGATTCACTGCGCATATACAGCTTTCCCCCTTGGTCGGGATGCCAGTCGAAAACTTCCACTTCCCTTCCAGCCCTCGCGAATGATGGATTCATAGTAGACATTAGGAGAGAGAGTAGCTGCTCGTGGCGGCGCTGACAGGGTTGCGAGTGCGCATGCGTGAAGTGCCGCATCTGGCAACCTACACTTCATACTCTGATTTCGTCTTCACGAGACCCGGACGCGTGAAGCATGGAGAACATTGTTCTGTCGTCAGGGACTTTTTATGAAGGCCTACGCCACACTAATGACAGGTATTATCGATCATAAAGTTGGATTTTTAGGATGCGACGAAGAATATAATTGCAGTAATATAGGGGCCAGTGGAATGATAGTTCCGCACTTGAGCTGGTACTCCAGTTTTTTCTTTTTCTTTTTGGAAAGGTATCGTTCACCCGGTATGAACTAGGCATTAAACACGAACGTGTTCCTTCTCTCACCTGACCAGTTTCTTTCTCGGTTCCAGCCCAGGCCACGTAATGTTCACGAAGTAAGTCAAGTTGGCATCCTGCATCTTCCCGAATAGAACGAGAAACACAATATCCCGACCGGCGAAGAGTCCCCCGAGCTTCGGCTCCGTCACTTGGTACACCACCCAGCATTCGTCCGTCAGTCGCTGTCGAGCGGGGAGCCAAAAAGCCAACGTCAGCGAGCCGTGAACCTTTTGCATGGTCTCTCGTCTTCGATTTAACTCAGATGCACCGGATGAGAGAGGATTCTACGTTTTTCACTAGTTCAGCATCCGTGGCTGTATTAATTGGCGGAACTGAAAGACTCCGCTTGTGAATCAGCCTGGCAGGCAGTATCGTAAAAAAATCATTTTAAATTATTTCTTTTCTGGCCAAAGGGTATTCCAGATTGCAATGATACTGCCAACAAATCTGAATGATTCAAGGTGCAGGAACGCAACATTACAGCTATTGCCATTCCTGATTTTACCCTCCCCTTTCTCTCTTCAGCCTTTTATAGCTGTGTTTCCCAATTTATTGACATCAAGCTCTGTGCAAGTCCACTCCTGCGAATATAACGGAAATGTAATGCTAATCGAAGAGAGATATCATGATGGAATCCTTGTTTTTCTCCAACTTTTCCATTGCATTTTTTCAACCTACAGCGACATGCATTATTGAATTAATATCAGATTCCATCCGTAATATCGATTGTGTTCTTACCAATAACTTTTCAATTATGAAACATCAATTTTTTTATCTTTTGCGAACCTGTAGTAAGAAATTCCCCATTCAACTTTTCCTCTGTGCTTGGATTCAAGCAACTTGCGAGAATCATGCAAACGCTATCTGGAAGCTTATCACAACTAACGGACCTGGACGACCTTGAATTCCTTGATATCGGCGTACCACTCGGGTGTGGCTACCAGCGCGTGGTCCTTAAATTCTCGAAATGCCCAGTCGCAGTCGAAATTCAGTGAGGCCTGCAATGGAAATATATATATATATATTTATATTGGAAAACAATAATTTTTTTCTTTTTGTAATTAAGTCCCCATTCGGCACAACAACGTTGTATCAACATTGAGAATAGGTTGAAACGTTGAGACATGGGTGAAGTTGAGAATTCGACGAAAAATCAACATCGATGAAATGCTAGCTCTTCATAATTAACCGTATTTTCAGCATTTGGTGACTACTCGTGAATTAGGGAAGTCGTTCAGAGGCTATTAGGAGCAAATTTTTTAAAATAGTATTCTCAATGTTGGTTTTACGTGGAGTTATCCACATCATATCAACAGAAAATAGGTTCTACAAATCGACGGGAGATGGCACGTAACCGCCAATTCCGCGATTCCTATCCTGATGCCTTTAAATAACCAGTACCCTGCGTTTTTCAGACAGTACCCAATCTTTTCCCATTTACAGCATAGGGGAAGGTATAGGAATTCCTAGATAGACATGTTTAAGAAGGTAATCAGGCAGAAGGAGGCCCAAAGTACTTCTGGCTAGNTTGACTTTTCAACGTAACATGTTGCCATGATGTTGAAATGAAACACAGCTCAACGTTGAAAAGTTGATTCTGTGAGACGCTGTGTCAACGTTGAATTTTCAACGTAAGGGCATTGTAGTACCTCCTCCCTATTCCTGGGTTTGAATGAGCTTTGATTGTCGGATGAAATTGAATATGGACTTCATAACTCCATAGATGGTTCCCAAGAGAAATGATACTATCAGTACCCTTCCGAGTACAATCATCCCCGTAAAGGACCCTCAGAGTTTTATTTCCTCTACTGAATGAGAATTCACAATGAGTACTTGCATGACTCAAACATCTCTCGGTCCAGTAGAGGAAAACAACCTCGCGGGCATAGCTTTTATACTCTATCCATCATGGATGAGCCTAGGTAAAGGCGCCTGCCATGTGGAGATTTAGGAAGATTGAGCGTGTCTTCTCGGACCCACTAGCCAGAAGTACTTTGGGTCTCCTTCTGCCTGATTACCTTCTTAAACATGTCTATCTAGGAATTCCTATACCTTCCCCTATGCTGTAAATGGGAAAAGATTGGGTACTGTCTGAAAAACGCAGGGTACTGGTTATTTAAAGGCATCAGGATANTCTTCTGCCTGATTACCTTCTTAAACATGTCTATCTAGGAAATCCTATACCTTCCCCTATGCTGTAAATGGGAAAAGATTGGGTACTGTCTGAAAAACGCAGGGTACTGGTTATTTAAAGGCATCAGGATAGGAATCGCTGAATTGGCGATTATGTGCCATCTCGCGTCGATTCGTAGAACCTAATTTCTTTTTATACAATGTGGATAAGTCCACGTAAAAACAACATTGAGAATACTATTTTAAAAAAATTGCTCCTAATAGCCTCTGAACGACTTCCCTAATTCACGAGTAGTCACCAAATGCTGAAAATACGGTTAATTATGAATAGTTAGCATTTCATTGATGCTGATTTTTCGTCGAATTCTCAACTTCACCCATGTCTCAACGTTTCAACCTATTCTCTATGTTGATGCAACGTTGTTGTGCCGAATGGGCCCGTTTCTTCACGAATGAAATATGTTCTTCCACTTCAGGGGGAGAATAATAGATCATCGAAAATTTTTTAGTTGAAAAAAAAAGAAGCACTCGGGATTTGGGCGACAAATCCTTCTACAAAGTTTAAATTCCTCTTTTCCACGTGGCTTCACAACACAATATTCCCACACTATATTCTCGTGAAACGGCTTCTTTCACTCTCATGATGTTGCATCGCTTCCATCCATGAAAGCACAGTTCACTCCCCCATCTTGTAAAATACACTATGTCCATGTACTCTTTTAGCTGCAAACGAATCTTTACTCCGCACATTTGACTGGTTGAAGCTGAATGGAAATACCCCCTCATGCTTCACTCACTTCACGCTCAAACTTCGTGACATTTGGCTAGAATGTCATGGCTTTCAAATTTCTTGCGCATCGATCTGACATATGGAAAAAATCGAGGGATAACCTCAGTCAAGAGGAAATGCGTCTTCGTCTCTTGATCGAACACAGACTTGATGGTGATTTCTTCCGCGCCGTAATCCTTCTCCAGGTTCCAGTCCTTCCTCTCCAGGTTGAGGCGGAACTTCTCCAGCGCTCTTTCACCTGCATCCCCGAATTTCTCCGCCAATAGCTGCTGAGCATACGGCAAACACCCTTCTAATACCGAAAAAATGTGTCCTGTTTGATGCTTCATGTTACGGAATATAGATATTTTAGATTCGTCGCGTTTATTCAAACACTATAACACCTATTTAAATAAAGTTGTGAAAGTCTTGAGGTTCGTTTGTTAAAGAGCAATAGTCGGTGAAACTTCGATACTTAAATCTCGCAATTCCAGGTATCGGGTTGAAACGGTTTCTGTATTTCTCCACGGACGGGCCTCATTAATCAGCACAAAGCCGGCTGCTCATAGTTGTGTTCTTTTTGCAATGTTCTTGACAGTGAGGGGTCATCATGCCATATCTTACTATGGAATACGTCACTAACTGAAAAGCACGTTCTTAACAGATCTGGAGAACACATTTGCGATTTGATAGGAAACTCTATTTCTCTTCTCGTTAAACTCCAATCTGAACGGGTTTCCTTTTCCGCTACGGCCTTTTCAACACTCGCCTAGTGATGAGGTCTCTCCTTTTTCCTCCCCTGGTCGTCCTTTCGTTGCAACTCGGCAGTTTAGCAGTCGAGAACAGTCAAGTCAGCCCCGTCATCAAATTTAAGTTAAGGTGTTGAAATGGGCAGGGTTTAAATGTATATACTTTGTGCATGACTTGGTCAGGCTCCTGTCATCACGGGCAGAATTCACCGACGGGAACTCCAAGTATTCAATGAGGTACACTAGAAAAATGGGCACATTAGGATTTATTATCAATACCGTTTCTTCAGTTCAATATGAAAAGTTTCCCCTGAGTTTTATTCATATTTTCATTTTGTAACAAATAATAAAAGTGAAATCCTGCACCCTTGAGGGTGTGCATGCTTTGTCACTGGACAACCACCCTAAGGGTGAGCATTATCACCATGAAACTATGGTGAAAATCCTCACTATTTTGTCCAGAACTCTTGGTGGGTTACATTGCCACACTCAGGTGAAAATGCTAACCCTATATTCAAGATACCATCAGTTTCCTTGATGGGCAGCACACGTGCCTTATCTTCCACCGTCAGAGCGTATATGCATTCCCTAGGTGGATCCATTCAAGGTCACCCTCCAATCCCACCCTTGGTATTTCATACTTTCCCTTGGGTGATCCATTCTCACCCTTCATGGGTAACGTAATCCTTCCTAAGTACTTGATTGAGAACACCTCATACTACTATTCTTCTGATATTAATGATATATTTGATACAACATGCATACGATTGTATTATTAAGGAACACTGTAGTAGACAATTTTGGCCTGAAACTTGTACACGTACTAATCGATCTCCAAGGCGATTTACGTCAGTGAGAAAAAAAACCACGGTAAACTCTAACTTTTATATTCTTGCCCAGGAGAGTCTGCAAACTCTTAAGAGTGCTCTATGAGTCTCTTAGGGAGGGGATGAACACGCACAGGTGAGCATGTGCCTTCAAGTGAATGCACAACCTACACTCATTATTTGCTGTGTACCTGCGACTAATAACGTAATGTATTTGTGATGTCTCTTGATAGATGTGGATCTCCCCGCTTTCCATAATTCATCTCTTGCGACGAACGTGATGTTGATACGTATTTTAAACTGAATCACACATACAGTTATTTGTCGCAATGGGAAATCGGGGTTGTCGCGAAAGGACAGTGAGGAGATACGCGGATTGTCGCAAAAAGCATCGTTTTCATGCAAAAGTCGCGATGCTCTCTTCTCTCTTTCGTCCTCATGCTCTAAACAAACCATCCAAGCCTCACCTTCTTAACAAAGGCTTCAAGACGTTACATGAACAAGAACAGAGGGACAAGAACACAGCATTAAAAAAAGGCGGGTTTCATGGCGTCAACGGAGCAGTGCTCAATGAAAAATTTGTCCTGTTTCCATTGTGATACAAAAACAAATAAGACCCGAGAACTTCTATCAATACCTCCGATTTCACAAGGCGTCGAACAGGACACTACGCATGTCTGACTACGGGAGATGTGCACAATCGAAGGGATGGCCACACTAACCTCTTCTCCAACCTCCGACATCCCAACTGAAGGACCAAGGAGCAACAGCAGCAGGGAGGAAAGGCAAACGCAATGTGGCATGCCTATATCGAAGGAGGACAGGCTGAGAGGATGACTACGCGGAGATCGAGCTGACCTTGGAAATGCCCGCAGCCATCGTAATAGCGAGGATAAATGGGGAATATGCATTGACTCATAATCTAAAACCTCCCTTGCGCTGCGACCGATTTTATCGAGCCCATAAACTTTTAAATGTCATTTTCTTTGTCAAGTTCTATCCGGTTGCATCGATGACGAGGGATGAGATCAAACGAAATTCCCGCGCTTTTCGAAACTTCTCAGGCACTTACAGGAAAGAAGAAAATATGACTTTTTTTAAGGCACGTATAATTAATTTCTTGCTGTGAAGTGTGTTTTAATTGTGTTTTAATTATGTTATGCATGAGCAATCTATAATCCTTTTCCAGTTCGTACATGACACTAAAATAGAAAGTCGGAAATGAGTAAATCTCCTGTCTCTCTCCTTCTTTGAGAAAACACGTCGACAATGCTTCCGCAAACGAATCAAATTTCATAAAATTTAATCCAATAAAGAATCGCAGCTTGTATGGATTTACAAACATTTATCGGTTACATCGGCTTGAACTTTCCCGGTCGAAATTCCAAACTGTCTCTTCCCTTACGGAAATGTCCTATAGGAACATTATAGACTTTCCTATAGGTTTTTGAAACACGAAAAACCTATAGGATCCTTTAGGATCCTATAGGATCCCTATAGGGTCTTCTAGGTCTCCTGACCTATAGGATTCAGGGAGGATATTTTGGGTTTCGAAACCCAGGCATTACGACGGAAAAGGCGACCGGGGTTAATATTTGCGCAGCATTTCGGTGTAAATCAAATAACCGATTAGGGGTTTTTCCATGGTAGGGACACATGCATTATTAATACCTGTACTGATGGGGGTCTGCATAATTTTTGGCCCGGCCCCACTCGTGTCGCTGGATTGCATGTCTACTTCCTTCGGTAGGAAGAAGTAGTCTTCTTCTCTCTACCTAAGGAAATAGAAGACAAAACCTGCGGGCACATCTCTTCACTGAAACTCCATTAGGATAGGGTCTACAGTGTTTCGTACGTGGTTTTCAAAAGGAATACGGCCATATTTCTTCACGGGACTCCATGATTATATCTGGAAGATGGGGATGACAAATAAGGAACTGTCGAAGTTTATTGATTGCTACAATGAGGCAAGGCGAGACATTTGGGGATGTACAAAACTCTCTTGTGATAGATAGGGAGGAACTGCATCGAGCGATGCCACCGTTCCCTTTCGAGTACCAGGGCAACCTTCGTCTCCTCGTCCATCCGACAGGTGGCGACACAAGAGCGAATCTCCGATTTTACGGGGCGATTCGTCCCCATGGGGGTTCATCTTTCAAAAGGGAGAACTTCAAACGGAACCCTATAGGCCTAAAAAGTTCCGTATAAGCCCTATAGGGAACCCTATAGGTCCTATAGGTCCTATAGGGTTCCGTATAGGCCCTATAGGGAACCCTATAGGTCCTATAGAGAATCCTTGAAACACGCTCACTCCTCCTCGACCGTCAGCCCACGGAGCCTCCCCCCCAGTCGATGCCTGAAATGCAGTCTCTCAAAATTATCCTCCAAAAATAGTTTTACGAAACCTTCGCTGGTTTGGCGTTTGTCTTCGTCAGCTTCATATTCCACGTTTTCTCCCAGTGATCCGAATCTCCCAAGTTATCTTGTACCTTAACGTCTTGTGCCAGATCGTCGTAAAACTAAATCCAATAAAGCTTCCTAGCGATTCGGTTTTTTTGGCATGTTAAAATCTCCGACAAGCAATTCTTGTTTCGAGATCTCCCTGATCCTACGCATCGTTTCAATGAAAAATAAACTGCTTCACCCTCACGTGAAGGGTTTGGGGGCTTATACCGAATTCCTAGCACGATCTTCCCAGTTCGACCGATCTCGCACCATAAGTATTCGATTGCGCCACAGTTAGCCCTTGTAAGATCTCTGACGCGAACAACCAGTTCCGTTCTAGCGTACAACACGACTCCTACCCTTCCTACCTACCCTACCTACCCTACCTATCCTATCCTTCCTCAAGATGTCGTACCCTTCAATCTCGAATTCCTTATTCGAAATATGAGAAACCCCCCCGAAAGTCGCAAGTAACCGTGTGTAAGGTACTGGGTACTCATTCCTGCTGTATCAGGAATTGACTCGCTATAGTGACTACTTTGGCGTCATCTAGCTTCGGTTGTGCGAACCTTTCCTTCAAGCAATTGTCAGATGGATGCAACAGATATGCTTCGGCAAAAGAAATCTGTAACGTTCAACGTATGTCCTTCAAATGAGGCAAGCTTTGTGATGAAACGGCACCTTAACTCACCACACAAAAGGTGCACATCGGGTGTTCAAAAACCTCTGAACGGACTTTGAACGTCCTCGAGGGCGTATATATGCTATATGGGGATTGTCATATTTATAAAGCCTGCAGGTCTCATTTGACCGTGATTATCCTTGGCGTTTGATCAGGTGAATGGAGCATTGTTTCGTCAACGAATGTGCATGTGGGAATTTAGCAATCCCCGAACCGAAACGGCAATCCGACCCTAATGTCATTTGTTAAAGCTCATTTCACGTGGCACCTCACCACTTCAATGGAGCATGGTGCCCATAGATAATGAAAAAAAAAAACATATTCCAACTTACGTAGGATTGTAGTTTGAAAGCAGCGTATTACGTGGAGCGCACCATCCAGCCCAAGCGAGTGTCTCCCACTGCAATCTACCACACACCACAGTGTGGGCGCATGAGCGCGAGACCGCAAGCGCGGGAAATGAACTACAAAAATTTAGGGAGTCCCAATCTCAGAACCATCGACGTCTGGCATCGTACATCAGATGATACGAATGGCGGAAGTTCAGATACGCGCAACAAACAGCATATTCACGCTTCCCAAATCAATTTTTTTTTACTGCAAGCTCCCGTCCCCATCTACCAATGCGACCGCTATACGCGAATACAACAGAACCATCGAAGAACTCTTGCGCACATCGGCTTCCTTTTGTCGTTCGTTAACGCTTTCAAAGGACTGCGGCGACGAAAGAGCGACGAAAGAGCGACGAAAGAGCGACGAAAGAGCGACGAAAGAGCAAGTTGTTTTGCAATTTGAAATTCTTCCTTTTGAAAGATGAACCCCCATGGGGACGAATCGCCCCGTATTTCATCATGGACGCTTGAAATCCCCGGATTCCAACAGGCAACAGGCGGGAGGAACTGCATCGAGCGATGCCACCGTTCCCTTTCGAGTACCAGGGCAACCTTCGTCTCCTCGTCCATCCGACAGGTGGCGACACAAGAGCGAATCTCCGATTTTACGTGAAAATAGACTCATCTCCCTTTTCTGAGGCCGATTAATAAATTTCATTTCGCAAATGTACATCCTCGAACGATGAGGAAGATTTGCGTCGAAACTGCATTTTCATATCTCTGGATATATCTGGACCTCCTAAAGTTTGAAATATTAATATAACATTATCATTTTGATACATGGAAAATCATTCGGAGTTTTGTACTTGTTGTATTCCATGGAATTCAAATCTCAATTTAAAAAATGAATTTGGAGCTGAGAATGAGAATGCTGGAATGAAACCGCAAAGAAAAGAGTTTTCCGATAAAGTTGGTGAAGTGAAACTTTTAAAAAATTTAGTTTCATGAGTTTCGTGCCGTTTTATGTTGCAATCTGACTGACTATCCACGCAAGATGATTTTTCCGTTGTGAGACTGAAGGGAACTCGGGGCTCGAATTCTGATTATGATTCCGCAAAAATTTCTCGTCCGGTATTTGTCAACCAGAGGACGGCTTGATTGCCAGAAAGTTCGTCTTAGCGATTGGGTTTTTTTAAATTTTCAATGAGTGCGATTATTTTCTCTTTACATATATCCGATTCATCGAAATTGAATAATCTTGAATTATTCATTATCATGGCGATGATTAAAGATTATTATATCGATAATGATAGTGACTATTCAGCATGAGCATGTCCTTGGCGGACGCATGAGGAACAGCTTCGTTGTTTCCACTTTTCGCGTTTTCCAATTAAAATTTGCTATAACGAAAAAATTGTGTTCGCTGGAGTCTGTTTGAATGCATCAGTGAATATTTTTTTTATAGAAGTGTTTGCGATTGATTGATGCGTATTCTAAGCAGTGGCGGAAAAAGGGGGGGGCGGGGAGGGGCGACCTATGGCCAGGTTAGCATTTCGTTTATTTATTCAAAATAGCATCTGCATTACATTTTACTAGAGGCAGTGAAATTCATAAGTTCTTGCCCCACACGAAAAATAAAAAAGGCGAAAGGACAAGGAATGGTGATAGGCGGAGGGGGGGTAGGAAATTTGGAACCACTATGAAAAATTTCTGTATCCGCCGCTGATTTCTAAGTAAGTTCCCGATATGGTAAATATCTCAAATTCAGCACACAATCAATTCTCCGCGTGATGATTTTATGATAAATCCCTTCGGGTCTCTTTAAGGATATGGGCGTTTTTCCGGAATTTTTCACTTAGGAAAAACGTTCGTTACAATTGTCTTGCAAAAGGTAATATACACTTGAAGGGAAAATTCTGAAAGAAAAGAAAAAATGAGCACCCACCCCGAACCCAAGAAAGGCTACAAATTAGAAATAGCCCGAATATCAATCTAACCAGGAACTGAGTCGAGCACATCAGCATCCATGTAAAGTCAGCGAGAGCCAAGTCGAAGCAGCTATACAAGCGAGGTAGGTGAGGTCTTCTATGAGCAAAATAGGAAGCGAGAATTCAACAATAATAAATTTGTATTATTTTGGAAAGTCATCTATTGTCAAGAGGAAGCTTACAAAATCTAGAGGAGGAGTAGAACTAGATTAAGGGTGTTCTGAAGAGAAGGGTACTTAAGGTGGAATCTGATGACAGAAGAGATGATCAAAAGCTAACAGAAAATGAAATCTTTAGTCAATTGAAAAAAAATCATAACGACCAAAGACAGAAATGAGAAGGTACAAATCTTGACAGTAGTTCCACAAAGTTGGAGCATTCGGAAAATCCAAAGCGAGTTCTATGCATCCTGACTTCCTGTACGATAAATTTGGTTCTCTTCCACAAAAAAATCTCTTACTGTACTTCTCTGATGGATTTGCTTCACACTACAAAATCGGAAAACGTCCTCGACCTGTGCCATCATGAGACAGACTTTGATTGCTGAGTGGCCTTTCTCAGCCATCTGACTCGGAAAAGGAGTGTTTGATGGAGTTGGAGAGACAGTAAAGAGGCTGGCTGAAAGAGTCAATCTTCAATGACTGTTCAACCAGCAGATAATGACGCCTCACCAACTGTTCCATTGGGCAACCGAGAATATCCCGATCATTTTCTTTAAGTATTGCAGCTTGGAATACTAAAGAAGAGAGGCAAATTTCCAAGAATAAAGATTTGTGGCATCACGCACGATTTCTGGAACACAGAAACTTCGTTCTTTCATTCCATAAACGAAGAAAAAGTTGCTGCAAAAGCGCATTCCTTCTTATCTGTTTCAAAAGAAGAGGAAGTCACTGTCCTGCGGGATGATCTTGCAACTGGAAAGCTTCAGTCACGAATAACGGGGTGTCCTTCATCTTAGTCCAGTTTTAGTTTTACTTCTGCTTTTTTAGCCGAAGTGTTGTCAGTTAGGGGAAACCAACGAAACTCGAACGCTTCAGGAAAGTGCAACATGTCTCGAACACTTAGTCTAAAGGTATCTGATACTTGTTGGACTTGCTCTTGTAGGAGGTACTTTTATGAAGATGATAAAATAACAGTAAAACATAATGCGCATGTCTGGCATAACGGAATAAAAGGGCCGCGCGAGTCGAGTCGAGGGAGTCGGGGATATCAAGTGAGTGAGTCCGGCAAGGGAGTTGAATTGTAGAATAGTGAGGAGAAACCTGAGAGAAGACGCGGGATATTTAGTGGACCCTAGACGCCAGTGCTGGAGATTGTATGCTGTCTGTCACCCCACCGATACCACACGACCAAGCTGGTTGTCACAATAAAGTAATTGTATATTGAAGGAGTCAACGGAGTCATTTTAAACCTCGAACACGCTGGCGATCTCTTCGTGATAGTCATTAACGTTAAATCACGTCGGAGCCGCCTACACTCTCTGGTGATTGAACTCATCTCCCAGTAGTTGCTCTGTTTTGGGAAACATGTAGTGCTAATTTCCAACGAGATCTTTATTTTACGAGTAAGTACGATCATGAAATCTGAGCTCTGTGAAATCCGCCCTGCGAATACACAATTGAAGCAATCGTGTTTCAGTTGTAGAGTACCTCCATGAAAATTGTTTTTCGGGTTTCATGGTTTAACTCCATTTTTGGGTAGGAGTTTCTTCGGGAATATGTTCAAAGGAAAATATCCTACCAGTTCGGACCGATAATCTCGTAACACATAGACCTGAACGCATGTTCAGTTTAACTTTGAAAATTTTACAG
The DNA here is from genome assembly GCA_905338385.1 of Darwinula stevensoni. Classification (NCBI taxonomy): domain Eukaryota; kingdom Metazoa; phylum Arthropoda; class Ostracoda; order Podocopida; family Darwinulidae; genus Darwinula; species Darwinula stevensoni. The sequence goes on from CAJPEV010001415.1 coordinate 35,156, forward strand.
TTTCACGCGAGAGTCGAACAGTACGTTCAACTGGTTTATGCATGTACAAGAGTGGCTTAGAAAGAATCCCAGTTTCCCAGCAGTGGACGTCACAGCTTCTCTTTCAAAGGAAGAGAATACAGATTTTAGGTTTTAATGACTATGATTATCATCATTCACGGATGTCCCTAGCATACATATTGTTTCTGCTAGCTGGAGACTGTGAAAACATGATACTGTAAGTATATTAGAAATCTAATGCTGCTGTGGGTATTGTGGCATACGGTAGTCTACATTGGTCATTCCATGAAATTTCACCCAAAAAGTTGCAAATTAGCACCCGAACCTCAGAATTTGATAAAACTTGGAATACAGCGTTCCCCTGCCCTAAAACGCGAAAATGGAAAATTTTAACTCATCGGACCAGTAGGTCAAATACTACAGGGTGTTCAGTATTTAGGTTCATCAACTAACCTCCGATTTTGATAAACCAGTAACTCAAGAACCACTACCACCCTAATAAACCTGTCAATTCAACGGATAGTCATAGAACATGCGAATAGATCCGGCAGACATTAATCATCAGGGCTGGTGCCGCTGGCACTACAGATTACGGGGTGAGAGAGAGGAATTCCCCGTTCTAGTCTGAGAACGCATCCGTTCGACTCAGAGCGGGGTAGCTTTTGTCAAGTTGCAGCATCCACAATTACTGCGCGTCGCATTTTGGGGGGACCTATGCACCTGCTTTCCTTCACTAAAGATTAAGTCCAACCGTGACTTGACCCATGAAAGCAAGTAATTTCAGAGAGGGGCAAAAACCGCGATCGTCCCATGGGCTGGTCAATTATTGATGCTGAGAAACGCAGGATTTGATAATCGGACGGATAAATATTTCCCGTTTCGCCAAGTTTCACCCAATTGTCACAGGGTATTTTGCTCTCAGGCAATTATATCTAGGTATAGGAATTTTCATGTACCTGTTTGACTCTATGGTTTGTAACTCCTGATCCCATGGCAGTCCCAAGGTGAAATTCTTGGCACTAATGCAGATGAAATTGACAATCGCACCGCACTTTTTAAAAGGAAATATTAATGACATTCTTCTGTAAATGTCAAAATTTAAATCCCTTTGAGCTTTGACATATATTTTCATTGAATGCCTTTGTGCTACATATAATTGGAAAGGACATGAAGAGGCCTTTCAAATGACCCCAATATCAGCTTTCTATGTTGATTGAAACAAAATTCATGAGCACTTAAGTGATGAGGTCTCCACCCAAAATTGGTCACTTTTTCTGCGTTCAAATTACTATATCTCTGGAAGTACTTAAGGTAGAGAGCTGCAATCCGCCGTGGGATGGCTCTTCAATTGCCTTCATAAGCTCAGCAAATTTCATGGAAATTGGAGGGGATCAGGTCAATCTTCTTTTTGTGTTGATTTGACGTGGAATTCGACGAAGCACAAATATTTTCCTCATAAGAACATTTCAAGAAGAGATATGGCATTTCCCAGAGGTTCCCATTCGGAAACAGGCGCCTGGCCTTGAGGTACTTCCTCAAGTCCGTCAAACAGTTCCGGGATCCATCCAAATAGATCTTCTTGAGCATCCTGGGCGAGACGATCCTCGAAAAGAATGGAATGTTGAGGTTGAAATTGCTGACCCAGGGCAGCATGGTCCCGTTCCCCACTGGGTCCGGCGATAGCGAGGTTCCTCTTCCTTGGTGCATCTCCATCCTGATTCCCCGCCCTATTCGTGCAAATCCGACGGTAAATTTTAGACGACGGAAACAGTAATTGTTTCATTTATTAAAAATATACTGCAATTGCAATAAAATATTGTGCATATGAAACTCACATTTACTCAAAAAGCTTAAAAATAGGAATGAATTCCGCAAGTCCATTCTGTAATTGTCCAGCGCAATTTTTTTTGCAAAATGCATAGAAGGAAACTGACCCCCCCAGTCTTTGGTTTCAAAGCAGCCTCAGCCTTTTACTTCCCTCCTCTCAATTCACAAGGTGAAAGAATCGGGTTCAACGGTCGCCGCAAAATTTCGATGGAAATTTAGATAGTTGAAAAAGATAATGAATATCTATAAGAATTCCGCAACTGCGTCTTGGAGAGTCATTGTTTTGAATATCAATGAAACAACAACAGTTCGTGAGGATGAAAATCACCTTAAAAAGCGGTAAACCACTTCCAATCCAATCCAATGAATCCATTAAATTCCATGCTACTGACATGAGGTCTGATCAAAAAGTTCAGCGACAGAAGTTTTTATAACGCTATAGTGAGTCTTTCCGACCAATGTTGGCTATCTCTTTCAAGGTGGCTCCCTTCCGCGTCTCCGCAATTTTCAAAGCATTTCTTTTGCCGATGGAAGCATCGATGGTCTTTTGGAGTCGCCAGCAGCTCACGCCTCGCGTTTGCAATGCCTTTTTGAATGTCCTTTTAACACACTCTCCAGCTTAGAGAGCAAGAAAAAACGACTGGGAGGTGAGAAAATACAGTGAAGACGTGCCGGGGTCTTGGCGTGTGTGTTGCAGAGTCCACGACCTTGACTTTTCTGCGAACGGCATCGCGCAGACAAGGGAGGATAGCGAGGGGAGACGGGAAGGCCGAGCAGTGATTCGGCTTTTTTCACCTCACCGTGCGAAAGGGAAAACTTCACCTCACGGCTCCGTCTCATCTCAGTAAACGAAAAATGAGATACTCATCGTCCCCATTGGACGAAAGGTCTCGTTCGACGTGCGAACGGACATCGAGGTCTCCCGTCCATTATCACGGACACGCTCCCCCCGGCATCCAGACGAGAGACGGGAAAGTCGGCGTGAGTGGGTATAGGAGAAATGAATGAGATGTTTCTTTTCGAGTTCATCCTGAACACCGTGCGCTTCCTCCAGGATGTCACTCTTTTGGTTCGAGATGATCCGCAGCTCGTCAATTCATTCGTCGCACAGGTGAGGCTATACTTCTCTCGCGGAAACACAGACATTCGCGCAGTGAATAACAGTGAAAAACGTGAATAACTTCGATATTTTCATTTTACAAAACGTGAAAGTCAGCTGACCGAGAGAATTACGCTCATACCGAAAAAACTTTGGACTGGACATCCCGTTAAATGAAATAGAAGAAGAATAGACAACAACAATTCGGGTAACATGTTTCAATGAGGATATGAACGCTCCTGAACTTTGCCTTATAGGCCGGATTGTCATGATTGATCCTCTCAGCAGTCTCCCTCTGACAGCCTGTCTCACACATGCATAACATATTCACAGATTCGAGTGTAACACAGTAGAAGGTGAAAGTCAACATTATGATTTTTGGACTTGTTTTTGTTTTGTCTTGTTTCGTTTGGCTTTAGTTTTGTTCACAAAAAGGGATACTACGAACTGGGATACTTTTAGGCTGACCATTCAGCACGTGTTGATTGGGCGTGGAAGGGTGTTGAAAAGGTTTTGGAGGGTGCTAAGAAGGCGTTGTTCATGTTAACTCATGTTAACTCTTTTCTCTTTTCTCTTTTCTTTAACTCTTTTCCTCTTGTTGATTTAATATCACGCTGATCCATGCGAAACTATGTCCTGAAACAGTGTAGAATCATATCCCCATCCTATCCCCTTTAGAATCCTATCCTATCCTCTTGATTGGATAGGATTCAAAATGACTCTCCACCTGAGGAAGGGATTATCTGGAGACATGTATTATCATTACCATGAGTCATCACTGATTCATTGACTGAAGGTGATGCAGGCAGAATTTTGTAGAAATCAAATTGGGTTCCACCCATTACTGACTACTCAGGCCAAACGAATCCGCAGCGATGAGGAAATAGATATTCTGAGCGAACGATGCCCTTGGAATTGAAGAGAATTCCCGAAAACACCTCTCAGCCCTCCTTTCCACCCATCCCCTAGCGATGCCCTCCGGCTGTAGCAGTACGCTTCACTCCTTTTGTTTCACCCGAGTGAGGTGAAATATGGTGCCAGGGGCCTGGCTAGTGCCCTGTGTTGACTGTTGCTCTGCGCGAGTTTGAACTCAAATGCCTTTTTCCCCTCTGCATACATCAGCNTCACATTGTGTCATCTTCCACTTTCAGTTGTAATACTAAAAACCTGAACAAAAACAAAACAGAACAAAGCAAACCGAAATCAAAACAAGTGTTTTTCCCTATGATGCTTGACCCTATGAAAATCCGATACCATTCAGCACGTGTTGATTGGGCGTGGAAGGGTGTTGAAAAGGTTCTGGAGGGTGCTAAGAAGGCGTTGGAGGGTGTCGCTATGGTGGTAGCTTGGAAGGGTGGTGGCACGGGGTGGATAGTGTGGGAGGGGAGTTGGGAGAGGTTTTGGAAATGTAGTAGAGGCAGGCAGGTTGGTGCGAACTCTGCGGTTGGGATGAAAAAAAAAAACAGTTTTCACTTACCCCTCAATTTAGATGGAAATAGAGAATGCGAGAGTGTTAATGGAATTTGTATCACCCTCTCGGAAAATATTGCGCGAGCAGTGTGCAATGTGATGAAGATACTATAGGTAACTACATTAAATCTAGAATAGCAACGGTCCATACAGTGCTCCATAATATTCACATCATGTTAACTCTTTTCCTCTTGTTGATTTAATATCACGCTGATCCATGCGAAACTATGTCCTGAAACAGTGTAGAATCATATCCCCATCCTATCCCCTTTAGAATCCTATCCTATCCTCTTGATTGGTTAGGATTCAAAATGACTCTCCACCTGAGGAAGGGATTATCTGGAGACATGTATTATCATTACCATGAGTCATCATTCATTGACTGAAGGTGATGCAGGCAGAATTTTGTAGAAATCAAATTGGGTTCCACCCATTACTGACTACTCAGGCCAAACGAATCCGCAGCGATGAGGAAATAGATATTCTGAGCGAACGATGCCCTTGGAATTGAAGAGAATTCCCGAAAACACCTCTCAGCCCTCCTTTCCACCCATCCCCTAGCGATGCCCTCCGGCTGTAGCAGTACGCTTCACTCCTTTTGTTTCACCCGAGTGAGGTGAAATATGGTGCCAGGGGCCTGGCTAGTGCCCTGTGTTGACTGTTGCTCTGCGCGAGTTTGAACTCAAATGCCTTTTTCCCCTCTGCATACATCAGCGTGTGTTATTAAATGCGTTCTAACCCTTTGTACGCATGAAACCGTGGCAAAGTGTGAATACAATCGAGTCGTACAAATCTTTCGACAGAGACTTACCCAGAGTTGTATGTTACTTTCACACGAAGCAACCCCTCTTGTGCCTTTTAAAGACATTCATGCTGATTTACTTTTTGAGAAAGTCAAAAGCTGAATAATGTCCGGAGACACAGGAGTCCTTAATTTTGTGGAGCAATTTGTGGCATTGCCTGAAATTCTAAATTGATATGAGAATATTACTTTTTCATTATTATT
>CAJPEV010001415.1:46184-66670 GCA_905338385.1 Darwinula stevensoni
TAAATAAACTCTGTTGCTCTAACACGTGTTGAATGGGTGCGGGATATTCATAGGTCCATGTGGCACCCTCAACACAATCGTACCAACATGAACAATGCAGACACACCGTCGACGAAGGCAGCTCCGCCAGCCTCATTCAACCTGCCGAAGTCGTTACATCGCTGCACGCACGCAGTAAAATCCGCATTTAAAGAAAACAATACATGTCCTATTGGAATACAAACACATTTTCAAAGAGCAGTGAACATTCGGCCGGAGTAAGAGGACACCCTTACGAAAAGATCCTCTAGGTTTTTAAAACGAAAAACCAATAGGATACCTGCAGGAATCGATTGAATCTCACAGGCACCCTATATGATCTTAAAGGTATCCTATAGGATTATTAAATGATCTCAGGTTTTTCACATTTCAAAACCTACAAGATTCCTATAAATTCCTGTACATTCCTATACGGATCCTGCAGGACCGATCCATAAGGGGTGGGTCTAGGAACAAGCGGCCTTCACTGCCCTCTGGTTTGCCATAACGTTAGATCTGTCGAGGCCATAAAGCATGAGTTATGCATTGTCCATACATGGCCTAACTTATAATCCTCCCTGACGTTTGGGAAGCGTCAGTCAGTCAGTCAGTCAGTCAGTCACGATCGTCTATATATATTAGATGACACCCATAAACTATGCGCAAAAAATGCTGCATTTGGAATATATTTGAAAACCTTTCCGTCCGTATCACATTTGGGCTGTTCTAAATATGGGGGACGACCTAGGGAAGGTGTAGCATGAGCATACCCGCCTAGGTGCCACGCTTGACCTCTAACACTTGACTCCAACCAAGAGATCATCATTATAAGCGATCTGACAGTAATTAATTCTCAGCCAACTCTCTCCATTTCATAGGGATAACCATAGACAGGAAGCAGAGTCATCTTTTCGTTTTAACCCAGTAATTCAGCTCCTATGCTTCCAGAAACGAAAGCCAGTGCCCTAGGATCGCTTACCCCTAAGGAGTGAGGTCTCCCCCTTCCTCCACAAAGAGTAGGAAATGAGCTTCAAGGGGAGAGCTCTGCGCTAATAATGTCTCTGAATGCTTATAGCTTGCAAGTTTTAAACTTCCCCTCCAACCCTATTTACCATTCCCACATAACCATATTCTTTAAGAATGGCCAAAACATGATATGAACTGAACGGTTTCCAAATGCAGTCTCCCATATATACATTTTATTTATATCGTGTCCATTCAGAGATTAGCACCCCTGTGTAGCAATATTTGATATCACGCACTAAATCTGAATACTGAGTTCCCTTACGGGATGATTTCATAGCGAATAAGCAAGCAAAAGTGCTGAATAACTTAAAGGAATCATTGAAAGAAAAGGAAGTGCTTGTCATATGTGACTTTAGAGAGAATTTTGCTTTCATAATTCACGACGCCATTCAGGGTTACCACTGTAGTAACGAGAGCGCCACCATCAGTGGCAAACTTTGTGCACAATGGGGCTTTGGAACATTCTCCGTTTTGTCTTCTTTTCAGATTCACTGAACCATGACATATTGGCAGTCCATTTATTCATGAAGTTACTCATGGATTACATCAAAACGAAAATCATTACTGGAAAGTTTTAGCTCATGTTTCCCACGGGTGCGCCGCGCATCATAAAAACTGGAATAATTTTGCAGACATTGCTTACCACCACGAAGACATCGGGATACCCGCACAATGGCATTTTCCCACCATGGACCTCGTGTCGAGATACAAGCTCATGTTATGATGGTCACACACTATAATGCTCATGTCTATGTTGATGGTAAACATTTTTAAATGAAATTCTCAGCTTACATAAATGAAGACGTGATCGATGATGTCTTAGAATTTTAGCAAATCGAGAGTCGGAATTTAAGTCAAGGTCCGGTCAAAATTCAAGGTCAATACAAGCATGTTGACCAAAGTCATTGGTTTTGTCGGTACGTGCTTCAATTCATCTGATAGGGAATTCTAAAACCTATTCAACGATACTGTATTTACGTCGTTATCTTTTTTTCCTGACAGAATTATTATTATTTTTGTGATTCTTGGGCTCAAAGTGCCCCAAAAATTTTTTGTTTTTTTTTGATTAACTGTCATTCTCACAATACATAATGTATAGCGATGAAAATTGTTACTTTTTCCATCATTATTTACTATCAGTCTGCCGAATTTCGATAAAGCTGGAGGGGTCGGGGAAAAAAGTGATATGGAATCACCCAAAAGAAGTGCCGTGAACACGTCGTCTAAGTGGTTTTCCTAGCTTCATTAGCAACTTCAATTTCGACTTTCAATTTGTTGGACTGATGTCGTTAGCCCCTTTCAGTCTGATCATTTTCCGAGCATAAAACCTTACATTATCAGAGGTAGTGTGATTCTAGAGGAACGATTACGGCCCAAATAAACTAGGAATTGTTTCAAATTGCGTTTTATACGAATATCTTTATAATTAGTTGTGTTCCAACAAATGTAAATGCTTGTTTCCATGAAACATTTATCTAATCAAAAAAATCCATAATACTGTCGCATTAAATTAGGCTAACAGAGACGGAAAGGTACGCTGGCGAACGAGCAAACGTATTGCCAACTCATGGGTGTATAATAACCGGGCTTTCATGAAAGTGAGTGGAGGATATGATATGCTACATGTTCGAAAGGCATGGGAGGAGAAATGCATGAGCGAAGGAGGCAGTGCGGTGGAGAAGTTCCGTTTCAACCTGGAGAGGAAGGAGTGGGCTCTGGGATGGGATTACGGCGAGGAGGGAATCACTATCAAGTACTTGTTCGATCAAGACACGAAGACGCATTTCGTCTTGACCGAGGTTATCTCTTTCATTCTCTCTTGTAGAAATTTCAAACTCTGAACTCAATATTTCTGAATTGAAAAGCAATGAGTCTTTCATGAATTGTACTGAACTCTCAATATTTTTCGCAATGCCGAATTACAGGAATGATAAAAGAAACCAATTAAGCCGTCGATGGAAAGGGAAAGAAGATTCCAGTCTTCAAAGTATTGGCAACAACATTCCGTTGTCGGCGATTGCAGTGGAGAAAATTCTGCTATGATTGAGCTTACGATGACGGCTATTGTTTCATTGTACTAGGCAATTCTGGAATCATTCCATTGATGAAGAAAACTATAAACAAGTTCTTACTAAGAAACGACTAAATTCCAATTCCTTTTGCGATACAACTTTTTTGTTCGGAATTGCAATCAGCTATTCCATATGAGAAGCCAATTTTCGTAATATTTTTGTTGGCTTGTTTCATCATTTGCCTGTGAAATACCTTTAGTTCTTTTGGTGGGAAGGTGTATCAGTTGTTTGTGGGTTCATTGATGATTTTTTTCCCGCTTATTACATTTTTAATCGAATTCTGTTGGGTTGCGACTTATTTCTGCTCCGCTGAATCCTACTCCCAACCCTTTCAAAGAAAAGAAAGTCTGAGGATGAAGCGTCAAATTTTCTTGAAGCAGTTTGTGAGATGTGACGAAGTGTCGAGTCATTTCAAATTTCCTAAAGGGCATTTCTCACAGACCATTCTAAAGACGGAAGTTTTTGGTTTTCCAGTTTCTTGTTAATATAGTCTGGCTTTCCTGCAACTGAATGCCACTTGGTGCCAAGACCAAATTTTGGAAAGACTCAAACTGAAAACTGAAATGTAGAATCGGAATTGTAGTTCCTTTTCTTCTTTTTCTTTCTGCTGTAGGCCCTGCTGGATTTCGAGTGCGAGTGGACATTTCGACAATATCAAGACCACGCCATGCCGGCCACTACCGATTGGTGCTCTGACATGAAGGAATATAAAATCATTCAGGTCCGTCCGGTTGGAGAAAATTTTTGATCTCAGATGAATTGCGTTGATTCTCAGGGTTCATTGTTGAATGATTATTCAGATGGAGATTTCCTTACCTCTCTTGTATAGTAAGTCGAAATGAATGATGTATAGTTGTGGTGCAAGCTTTACGAAACGATCTGTGCTGGGGATGAAATCGAATGGCTTTATATTGAAAATCCATAATGCAATAGATAATGCAATATATGAAAATGCAACAGAGGAAGTAATGGGAAAGTAATCGATGCGCCATGTGACTTCTTGTGACGTTAAATTTCCCTGAAATTGGTATGAGTTAGATACCTCCCAAATTGAAGAAGGAAGAGTTCGAAATTGGGAAGGAAATTATTGAATATGGTCGACATCACGAAGGTTTCATGACCAGTAAGTCCCCTGATAAAATCGATAAAATCGGCATATCTGATTGCAATAGTTCATAGAAAGTATTTTCCTGCATTCTTCGACTATTGAAAATTAAAATGTAATATATCTCCAGCATGGTTTGTCTTCAGTTATGGATTCAAAATGAGTCCTACGAACTTTTATATATTTCAGCCACTTTCCGCGTAGTATCTCGATATAAATGATGCCGATCTGTAAATGCTCTCGAGTCTCGAGTATCCATTCAATTTTCCGTCAAGGAAAGGAGTACGAAAATACCAGAACAATCTCACTTTTGGCTCACTTTTGACTCTTTATTTGACAGCGACTGACAGGCACCTGCTGGGTGACATACCAAGTGACGGAGCCGAAACTCGGAGGCCTCTTCGCTAGTCGGGACATGATCCTTCTCACCTATTTCGACAAGATCGAGGACACCCACTTCGTATCCTTCAGGAGCACCGAGTGGCCCGGCCTGGAACCGAGGGACGGTGTGGTCAGGTGAGTAGCTGAAAACGCTCGATATGTTTAAAACGCCTCATATGATCTGATAGAAATATGCTCAACCTGAGCTATGAGGGTGGTTTAATACTTACCTGGGTATCATGTTAGAACATCCATGCGAAAACCTCGGAACGACTGAACATCAACGACAAAACATTGACGGGACGAAACTTTGACGAAACGAAATGTTCACATACCAACTTAATGTTCTTGGATTTTTTTGAGATCGCTAATATTACATAACTTCCTTTTGCCTTGCTGCGATCGTCAATCAATCTAGGATGACCGATGGAAGATAGCTTGAGGATGGCATCGTGGCTTCAGCAAGCATCTCTCGGCTAATTATCCTTCCAAATGGAAGCTTATTGATTGTCTCAAGGATGAACAGAGCCTGAATTAACTTAGGATGGAACGGTATATTGCATGACAAGACCCTCCTCCGAGCTGCAAAATTAATCGTCATGGCTCTCTCGAATAAATTCCATTGTTTTGGATTATTTGCAGCGACTACTGAAATTGAATTTACAACGGATTGCATATAATTTCGATCTCCAGGTGTAACGCTGATCTGCTACAGGGCACCATGCAATGACTGGCTCATCCTTTCAATATATTCTCCTGTTCTCATCGTTTACAAACTATGATACATTATGCTAATGTTTTATTCTTTTCATTTCGTCTCTCTTGATGTGGTTTGAATTCCTCTTCATTTAAAGTGTACGTACCAATAACATGTAGAAAATTCAGTACTTCCGTTAAAAGATTTAACATTTTTCTCTTTATTACAAAATCTCAGCTGTACCATATGCATACGTGTATATCCTGTGATCTACGAAAACTGCAAAAATACTTTTTTATTTCAATTGATGAGAAACAAACGGCAACTGAGCAAATTCACTGTACATTATAAGCGTACGTATAGCTCCAAGATGCTTGCAGAAGCCACTATGTCATCTTGAACCTGTCTTTCATCGGTCATCTTGGATTGACAGATGATCGCTGCAAGACCCTTCAGAAGTTATGTAACACTAGTAATCGCAAAGAAAAAAGAAGAAATTGGCATGCTGACATTTCATTTCGTCCATGTTTCGGCCCGTCGATGTTTTGTCACGTCGAAGCTGCGTTTCGATGTTTTGTCGCTTCGATGTTTTGACATGGAACCACTTACCTGCACTTTGAATTCAATAGGATAGAAAAGAGCCTGCATGGAATGAAGAATAGTGCCGGTTTTGTGCACGATTCTTCACGACTAACTGTTATATCTCATGGAGAAATTGTGTGCCTACCTTGTATTCGAAATAGTTAGAAAAGGATATAGCAGGTACTTCGATATACTGCGTGTCCTAAGGAATTGTAAAAGTTTGATTTTTGGATAACTTTTTTAAATCTGCACCGATTCTGATAATGTTTGTATCTCTTTGCAGAGCGTTTCAAGAGAAATTTCTGACACATATTTGAGCGCAAGCGGCTGAGAGTAAATGAAGTTACGGCCATCCTCGCAGGCAACACTTTTTCGCGCCACCACTCACATCTTCCAGCCGCTTAATTGAGCTTAATTCAACATCAGTAAATTGAATATTGTGCAGATTCTCAAAAACAACAATTTTCATAAATACAAAATGCAAACGGTACAATAGCACTCCTGGCACAAAGACAAGGACAACCGCATCTCTTTCGCCAAGGATGAACTTGAACGCATTGAAAGCGATCCAGAACACCTGTTGAGTCATTTCTTCTGGAATGAACCAAATTTCCCATGCTTGGTGACGTGAATCAGCACAATTTTCGTTACTGGTCAGGTGATAACCCCGGTATGGTAAGCCGAATCTGCACTCCATTCTTCAAGAGTCACTGTATCGGCCACCATTGGTGAAACGGGTATCATCGGGCCTATCTTCTTTGAAGGCAACGTCACCGGAGAGTCTTACCTGAATCTGCTGATGAATGAGTTCTGGCCATTCATTCAAGGCGTTGTACTGTAAGACGTGCGTGTAAGGCGTTGAACTGTAAGACGTGCGGTTCATGCAAGCCCCGCAATGGTACCGTGACGTTCGTACATTGTTTAATGAGAACTTTGTAGACCGTTGGATGGGCATTGGGTCACCAAACATACTATGGCCATCACGATCACCTGAATTGATCCCAATGGACTTCTTCTTATGAGGATACATTAGAAATTTAGTGCACACTTCACCAATCCTTGACCTTAATGGTCTCCGTGCTTGCATCTGTGGAGCATTTGATAAAGTCACTGTTGAGAAGCGCTGCGAATTGCTTCTTTCTTACCGTGATCGGCTCCAGCGATGCCTGAGCAATAATGGTACACACATAGAGAGAACCTATTCATCGTAATTTTTAATTTTCATTATTGTAATGAATGGTTGCGAAATATACCTTTTTCGATTAAAAAGGGTACCTCACAGAAACCGTTGTAATACCTTTCATATTTATCTATTCATCTGTTTATCAACTATGCGTCTGTTAAATTCTCTTGAAACGCTCTACAAAAGGATATAAAGCAATCAGAACAGGTGCAGAACTAAGAAAAGCTATTCAGTAATCAAATCTTTACGATTTGCTGGGATTCACTCCATAAATCCTAAGGATTTATGGGGGGAAAATGCCACTTTCGGTCGCTGCAGTCGGTCAAACTGTTTGTACAATGAGAATTTTGGCACTACTGCTGAAGATACATATTCTTATCTTGTCGAGCCATTGAGTGGCAACCTCAGATTGGTATCGTTAGAAATGGCATACTTTTCAATGTAGTATCACTTTTGAATGAAGTATTGGAATAGTGAATTCTCGATGTGACAAGTCTGGATATTAGTCAGTGAACTTCATCAAGTGGAAATATTTGTTGAAACTGTGGAGACCGGAACCTAAAATCACTTTAAAGTCCGTAATTTTTTCAATTAAAATGCCGAAGCCTTTATCTTAGGGAAAGTTAAGGCAGGACAGTTTGAAAGTTTAAGTCCGTATGGGTAATAAGAGCCAAAAGAAGGTCGTGTTCCAATGCAAATTACTGGACATCTGTGCGAGGGATTAAAAGTCGGTTGAAACGAGTATCTATAAATTGATTCCTCAACGAGCTCCATATTTAAATAATGCCATATTTTTTCAACTTCAAGGGTGGTGGAGCTCACGCGCTGGTGGATTTGGCGCGGAATGCCCCTATAGGTGAATAGGAAAATCTAATCATGCACGTTAGTTCATATCATACCACAAATGCAGCTCCATGGTTCATGTCCAACTAATGGTGTTATGAAAACACCAAGAAAACAAGACATACGAATTTGTATTCCAAGTCACAGACGAACTTTCGACCTTGTTTGGCGGAGGTTTTAGGGCGACGGTGCAGGAAGGAAGCGGAATATCGCTGTCGCCAGACGCACGACATAAGGCAACAAGGACGCGACTGCGCTGGATCAGTACGTTGGACTTCAAGCTCCCGTTCGTCCCGAACGCGATCCTTCGGAACATCTATGCAGATGGATGCCGGAAGTTTATTCTTGCCCTCCAGAATTTTCTGTCCAAGCACCGAATGGGACTCCAGGTCATTCAAGGCTGACGGTCTGAAACTGAACGCAAAAAGCTTCATGTTCCCCATTCCTTAATTCAAAGTCTACTTGTGAAAATGCGTGCGAATCAATCCTCATCCTTAAGTACCCTGTACAAATAAAAAATATTTGATTTGTTGTTAATGATGGTTTCCACTTCCTTATAATGTCTATGAAGTATCCCTACTGTGGTTAACTATTTCATCCCTTTCATAGATGTTTCACCCTTCGTCAGCGGCGGATATGGTCTCTGAGAGTAAAATCCCAAATGAATTTGTTCAATGTAAGAAAACCAATTACGTGGTATCTCGCCACTAGGATGAGGAAACATTTACAGAACCTCTTTCTTGTTATCATCATGAAATTTTCACCCATGACAATGAGATCCATGCAGTTTCAAGAGTTGTGAGTTCGAGTTGCTTTCGTTTATATGCAAGCTGAAGAATAACGGGAGAAAAATTTAATGAAATCTCTCCTGTCCAGGGGACAAAGCTGATTTGTGGATTTCCTGTCAATTCTCTCCATCGGAATGATGATTGACTATTCAATGTAGCAATAAATTTGTAGAGTACGTGATGGCTGGAGCGACAAATTTTTTTTGTTGTCCTCTTTTAAATGTCGAAATTTTAAACACTAGTTGAAGCAACACTTTATTAATCCCAATCTAGCTGGTCTTGTCTCTGAGCATTTCAATAATTTAAGAGACCAAAGAGCCACGTTAACGGTGTGCTGTTCGTGTCGGCATTCAAGAAAGCAGTTGGTTCATCTCAGCAAATTTAATTGCTGGTACAATTGCTGGTAACAAGGAAATATCCCTCAGCACTTGAAAGCGATACGTACTTCTTTTCTCGTTCCGACGCTATTATGCACAAACTCTGAAAGCCCTGCACGGGAGAGAGAAGCGTACTGTCTGATGTATCATAGACTTCATACTGTTTCAGAATCATTAATTCTGTCGAGGAAGTCCTTTATAGGTCCCTTACGAAAAGTCCTTTAGGAAACCAATAGACCTTTGCAATAGGTTTTTGAAACATGAAACGCCTCAAGGTTCCCTACAGGGTTCTATATTACGCCTGACCTATAAGATTCGTAGAAGCTCCTTTGGTTTCAAAACCGGGGGATTAAAACCGGGACAACTAATAAATGAGATTACTACCGCGGTCAATATTGGCGTTGCTTTATATTCTAAATTCATCTTTATTCTAAAGTCAGGGCTTTCCCATCGTTGGGATGCCTTTACTTTCGGTACTAGTACAACCATCTGCTCCTGTCCAGCTCGTGGAAGGGTAAAAGCCATAAAACGAACAAACATTTAAATTAACCCTAATTACATTCATCAGGATAAATACCTCGGGGTTATTTCCCTTTTAATAATGTGTTCTCATAGGGAAGATGAGATTGCTTATGGCCAGGGTTCCATGTTTCTGTCTCGAATATGGAGATAGCTAATTAGGAAGTGTCCAAGTTTATTGATTGCTATAATAAGACAAGGCGAGAAATATGGGGAGGTACAAAACATTCCTGTGAGGGATGATTCCATGGATAGAGGGAAATGAAACTTTTGTATGCTGTGAGAAATGCGAGTCCCACGCCTCCATCTAGTAGCCTAGAGGAGAACTTCGACCTTTCCCAAAAACCCGCTTAGGTGAAACTTAAACCCATTGGATTATCCCATCGGTCCGATATTTGATCGACAATGGAAAGGTAATATTTGAAAGCCAATGAAAGCAAATATTTTCACAATATTTGTAATATTGGACAAGGTGCAGCCAACGTGGCCAATGCTGATCCAGCGTTGAGTCAATATCTGGTGCAAATGGGGTGTGGAGTGAGCGATTCAATTAGTGACACAACTATGCTGACTCAGCATTCAGCTTGTGTTGAACTTCAATGTTCATCTAAGTACTGTGATAAATAACGTTTAAATATTGAATTAATGTTAGATGCAATGCCACAACAACAGTGAGAAGATTCAATGTCAACGTCCATGCAACGATGATCCGTTTGTTACCTGGGTCCTTCCTCTTCCTCCCTACGCAGTGACGGATACAGGGATGAGGAGGATGGGGGGGGGGGAGAATTATAGAAATGGCTTTCAATGAATAATTTCTGTATCCTTCACTGCTTTAGCAGATGTGCTGTCCATCACACAAATGAAATCATTCGATGAAAATTGAGGTTATCGACTATCGATTATTGACAAGATCGACTATGGAGGAAGAATCAATTCATCCTCTCATGGATGTTCATCAGGAACCTGAAGTCTTGGTTGTTTCATTAATTCCTGTCCTGTGCAGGAGTAACTCTTCATATTAAATGCTAAACAATAGTAACGTTTGCTACTGATAGCCTGAAAATATGTGACAGGTGGGAAGATGTTGTATACTATTGAACATTCGCTGTTTTGTGGGTTTAAGTGAATTCGTCATGCATCTTTAATTATCTCTCATTCAATTAAAGGACAAGTTATTGCTTTCAGATAAGTTTGGGAATAGTAACGAGTTAGCGTCTCTCGTCATGGAATCTGAAGAATGTCTTCATTTTGCAAAGCTACTGCACAACATGGCCATATTGGATACCAGTACATTCAAATAGGATTACTATAAGGCTCCTTGTAGGAAATTATGCGCCCTATAGGACTTATGCGATTATGCTGGAAGATGGAGACGCGTGTTTCGTTTTTTCCATGAGCACTAAGAGGCCAGGGATGGAACCCAGCAAAGAGAAAAGCATCGTAGTGGCTAAATTATTAATTGCAATTATTATTATTTCAAATGAATGAAGTTTTGCTGCCATAGCTATTGTCATTTGGGCGGAGATGCACGAAGGTGTGGAATTTCCCTGTCGCCCGATCAGGAGCGGAATGGGAAGACGATGGTGCGATGGGTCAGGTCCCAGGACTTTAAGGTCCCGCTCGTGCCATCTGCAATTCTCAAGAAGCTCTACACGGAGGCATGGCAGATGTGTTTCACAGGCATGCGGAAATACCTGTCGGAAATACCTGTCGGAAATACCAGGAAAAAACGAGCTGGACGTCCACGTCTTGCTGGAATGACCACGGGAAAAGGTGAATTTTTTCTGAACACAGCATGTGAATAGCTGCTTATGTCAGTTAGCCACTCACGATCGCCTATATATAATATGAAAGTCTATAGTTTTCTTTACTCAGCTATTCATCAGGTACTTCTTTGCCAAGTTTAAACTTTCTAGCACCCTCCGTTTTGCTGGATCAGAAAATTCAGGAAAATTTGCAAAACATATGCACTGGGGCATTTTAACCGAAAAGTACCATTTTCACCGAAATCAAACCTCAGTGAACTACATGCCCACAAAGTTTCAATCTTATACGTTTGCCCTTTTCGCTGGTGCAAAATCATGTTTGGAAAAGTCGACCCACCCAAAAGCAATGCTCGGAGGGATGCACCAAGAAAGCTGAATACTCCCTCAACTCAATATCACGTCACTTATACGTGTGCCATGTTTCACCTTTCCATTTCTGTCCAATTCGCCACGACAAATTTTTTTTCTAAACATCGCCCCTCGAGAACTTTTCCCCCGGGGACGTATAAAGACTTAACATTTTCCTTTAAATCATTATCTTGGTAGTCACATTCATGCAAAGTTCCAGCTTTCCATGTCCATCAGTTTAACTAATGCAAAAAATAATTTGAAAACATCTCCCTTTGAAATTCATTCCAAAGTCTGAATTTTTCTGCGCGCAGCATCCCGGTAGGTAATTATGTACCAAGTTTCATCTTTCCACACTAGCTCAATCCACCAGGACAAAAAAGAAATACTTGAAAACGTCGGCCCCCAAAAATATGCCCCTAGGGGCATGGATCTAAAATTTTGCATTTTTCCTGAACTCATTGTGTCGGTAGGCACGTCCATGCCACGTTTCAGCTTTCCATGTCTCTCCGTTTTATTCAAGTAACGTCACATGGAAGGCAAGAGAAACTAAAAATAAAGGGCTTATAATGGCCAGGAACTGAACCAGGGACTCACGATTACTGGTCAGACGTGCTACCACTACACCACCGAAATGGAGACATACATTAGTTCCTCTCGAATGACTTCCTTATCCGTCACGATATGTATTTAAAAATACTTCTTCCCCCAAAATGTGTACCCCCAGGGAATGTACCTCCAATGTCGGAATTTTTCTGAACTCTGCACCCCAAAAGGTACATTTGTACCAAGTTTCAGATTTCTAGCCTTTCTGGAACATGGTTAGAATTAGCGTCAGTCAGTCAGTCAGTCAGTCAGTCACGATCGTCTATATATATTAGATGTTCCTTACTGCTTCTAAAAATCCGGTGAAGCCTACTGGGCGATCCACATGAGCTCATCGTGGGTTTACCAGGCGATTATATTGCAGATAATAAGATGAACGGGCTGTTCGGGCAACGACATATGTTCTGCGATGCTGAAATGAGAAGGAAACTCACTCATTCTGTGTCCCAGGAATAAGCACTCCAGTTTGGTCAATGAGGACGTGTATTTCCGAATGGAAGGCGAATTGTGCTCACAGCACAGTACCAAAATTGTGAAGAACGATTATGGTTGTGATGACACCGATCGGCAGGCCACCTTTCCGTTTGGGTTTTTCAACAATCTCAATACTTAGGGCCTCTTCCCGCACGCCCTAATCCTAAAAATTGAATATATCCGGATGCGTGTACGGAATCGCATGATTGGGAACGACCTTTGTAACGAGCCGCCAATGATCGTGAGGGACCTGACTGCAAATGTCTTAATACTAGGCGAGTTTAAATGACAAAACGGCTGTTACTCTTAGTCTAAGAGAGTCTAGTCTAGTCATTTCATTCGAAGACCCATAGTAGTTGAGTAGTTCACGGGTGCGCCTCATGGCAGCGTTCACTTGCTGCCAGAGTTTTACTGGACGCGTCAACTCAAGTCACCATACCGATCCCTCTTTGCCAAAGTCAATCCCCTAACCAGCTTACCTACGATATGACTGTGACAAAATGTCAGGAGAGACATTTGATCGAGTCGGATTGCTACTTCCGGAGCAAGTATCCATGCTTGACATTTGTACGTTGCCTGCTCGATCGGTCAGAGTATTTGTTATCGATGGACCAAAGCAAGGAAAACTAATGCTGTGGCACCGTTACCGACGGTGGGGTCCTTAAAGAAGCACTTCTTTTTTTGTCAAGTTCGTTCGTCGGGACTATTTTTGTACATTATGATATGCTTCATTCCCACGTGTGTCCTCTTTCCTGATATTTCAAGGTTCCTTCCATTTGTATTTACTTTATTCATGGGGAACTAATTTGTTGGGGTGAAATTTTCGCGTAGCGGCATATGTAACATGCTGTGCCTCAGCATATATTTCGTGCATATATGCTCCATCATGAACTGCATGTCAAAGTTTGGCAGCGGAAACCAGGCTGAGACTATTCTTAGTTCATGAGCTGTGACAAAAAATATTCGTACGGGTAGAAGGCCGCAATTGCGGCCATAGGCCGTTAGTAACCAATTATTTGCTTAACAGGATATGCTTTGTTTAGCCTTAATTTTAAAATTTTAGAAGAGTTTGTTCCATAACTTTTTGCGCACCCTGTATGATTACCGAACCCGAATGAACTTAATTTGCAACTGCATTGCAAGTGAAGAGTTTGCATACCATACGTTTTATAGCTGAGGGAAGAGAAATGCGAAGAAGGGAGAAGGACCCTGGAGAAAGTTCGCTTCAATCTGGATAGGAAGGACTGGATTCGGGAAAGGGATTTCCGTTTACGATCCACAGACAAAAAAAGTATTTCCTCTTGACTGAGGTCATTATTTTTCCACTCTCTTACCTGTCGACCGGTATGAAGTGAAAATGCATATATAGACTCATAAATTGAGTAAATTCAAGGAATGTGAATTATATAACATTTCTAATACATATTATCAGCCTGAATACATGGTGGCCAAAAGGTCCTGGCACACATTTGGGTTAGCATATTTATTCCACTATCTTAACAGCAAGCAAATAAGGGTGCATTAAAGAAAAATATCAATATCCCAAGGTCATAAATGCGTTACTTTACAAAAAGCGTAACGATCAGAACATTTTGTCTTGCCACAATATTTTTTTCAACATAAAAATATTCCAGGAGTTTAGGATCACCCTGCATATCAGACGCTAAATTATTTTACGAAAATATATGAATGATAATATTTCTTGAAATTATCTTCGCATGCACATTTTCAGATAGACAAAACGTGGCGTAAAAGTATTTCCGACCCAACAAAAATTGCGAGATTCCGTTACCAAATGAAAGCCTCCAAAATATTTCCCTTCGAATTTTCCATATTCCAATATTTAAACCAGAACCACCGAAAGGCTACGAATCTATAGAAATGAATGCATATACATATGACATGGTGAAAGACATATGGGCTTATATTCATGGAAAACGGAAGAATAAGTTATAAATTTTTCTGTTTCGTCCAGTCGGGGTCGAAGAGATGAGTAAACATATGGGAAAATCGATATCGAGAAAAAGGTCATGCATTGCCATTTCTCATGCTTCTATCCTCTGTGCAGGCCTTTCTGGATTTCGAGTACGAATACCGAGAAATGCAAGTATTCCGAAGTGAAGGAAAATACGATAGGTATGGTTTGTTCCAATCAGTTCATTCAGGAGATCAATGGGTTGGTAATTGGGAAAAAAAATTGGGAAATTTGTATTGTCCAATGCTTTCAAGTAGTTAGACCTATGGTGGCTGCATCCACGGGCATTATAAATGGAACACCATGGAGAAGCAGCACGTGAATATTATATAATATTACCATTACCATTCCCCATTGGTTCACTGGTGTTGCGGTCCACTATGATCCACTGGTATTTAATTTTTGTTGAATCTGTAATTTTAATTGTATAGGAGAAATGAGATCGGTGAATAGATGTTTATAAAGTAGATATGTAAAATGGAGGTAAAATAACCGAAAACAGGCAAAAAGATAGTTCATAAGTGAAAGTACCGGTTTGTTAATGTTACAGCCGTATTATAGGAACCGGTAGAGGAAAATAGCGGTAAAGAACGGGAAATCCTTGCATCTTCATTTACGTCACGCTTCTGCAAGGTGTGTGTCACTAACTGCTCTCAACTGCAGCAACGAGCAACAAAGCTAACCGCAGACAGAAGCATCGAGAGACAGACAGGCTGCACCGGATCAAAAGTCATCTCAATCGTTTCAAGGAAACCTATTGATGAGTACCGCATGGTTTCCAATTAGGCCTAATTGAATTTATAGGCGATTTCTTCTGCAGGCTACAATTGGCACCGGCACCGGCCGATGGTTATGAGGAAAAAATCGGCCATCGGCAAAACGTTGCCACCGGTGCATCCCTAGCTATGACCATTATCGCGACGGATGGCGCTTTGCGTAATGTCCCAGGCCTTCGTCGGAGCAGAAGGCCGACTACTGGATTCGGATTTTCCCATTATTTTTCCGACGATTATTCCACGCAGGAATATTACAGGTTAACTAAAAGTTTCTCGTTCGAAAATCAAAAGGCCGAAAATCCAGGCGACGGTCGCCCCTCCCGATTCCCCTCGCACCGAGAACCGATCGACCTCGACCTTGACCTCGAGGCCCCGCCCTCCCTCCAAGGCCCACGCAATCGCCAGGGATGAATGAGACGTTCCTCTCTCCGGCGTGACATTGCACTTGCTCCTTTCGCGCGTGAGCCTCTCGCCTTCACATCGCAGGGATTCTGCGACGAGTGAGTGGATCCCCTTTTCGCTCTCGAGAGTACTTTCTCATGTATCATTTTTTCCCATTTATTCTTATTTTTCATGTATCATTTTTTCCCATTTATTCTCATTTTTCATTTATTATCTTTTTCCCATTTATTCTCATTTTCATTTATATTCATTTCCCAATTATTTTCATTCTTCATTTTTTTTCATTCACTCATTTTCATTTTTCCTTTCATTTTAATTTCCGGTTTCCATTTCGTTTTTCATTACATTTCCTCATTTCATTTTTAATTTGATCATTTCATTGTTCATTTTAATTTTCTTTATTGACATTTGGTGTCTTCTTAAATATATATTTCCGGATCCATCCCACCTTGGGATTCTCGCTCGACTTGCTCGAATGAGTTCGAGGGAAATTGGCATTTCCTGGTGTGGGGGAAAAATTAATTTTTGGAGCTTGTCGAACCCAATTCTGCATTCTCGCTTCGCTCCGACTTCGCCGTCCTGATCCATCTCCGAGGCGACGCGAGGGACGCGGCGACGACGCGCGGGACGCGGCGACGACGCACGGGGGCCGCGTTGTCCCGTCTCGTTGGGGGGCCGCGCGGATCTCTAAGCACCTTCGGAGCGGTGTCATGACTCGTTTGCAGAGTAGAAACCGATGGGATTGATGGAAGGAATTGGGTCGAAGTCAGGGTCAATGTCAAAATCAAGGTCAATGTCAAGGTCAGAATCCAGATTAAAGTCAAGATCTGATCACGGCCAAAATCAAGATCAAATTCAAGGTAAAAAGTGAAGGTGAGACTGGAAGACGTGCAGCCTGGAAGATGTGCAGCCTGGAAATGTGCAGGACGATTTAATGAGGCTCATCGGTTTGGAGAAAATCCGAAAGGATTTGCAGACATTTAACTCGCAGTTAGGCAACGGTTGTTATAGGTGGCAGCTCTTCATCGGGGAGAGGTCGCCGTTCGCGACAGCGTCGCGGTCTGAGACAGTTTTTCGCGGGTGGGCGATGACGTTGATGGGGATCGGGAATGTCGGTATTTAGGGGAATGCTCGCAAATTGATTCGAAGATGGAAGTCATTTTGACGGGAATTTTGTGGTCTCGAAGAAACTCATTCTAAGCCAAAGTATGGTACTAACTTTAGCTGTAAAGTAAATACATTTGGGAAAAATCAAGCAGGAGAACTTCTAGTATTTTTCCAGAATAATCGGATCAAGCAGACCGGGGAAGCGCAGGAGGGTAGGGGGGCGAGGGGGGGGGCAAGGTGGGGGGTCTAGGGGGGGGGTGCAAAGAGTTGAGGTTACAATCCGAGTACTGCCTTCTCGACTTTTCCGTATGGCATGCGATTAAATAAATATAACAAAGAACCTTACTTTTATTGCTGTAAGTAAATGAATAAATATATTGAGTCTCTTCGTCAATTTTCTTTACTTCGCAGCGACCTCCCATTGCAAAAAACCTCTCGCGCAATATCCAGATAAGAATCGGAGTCTGTGAAACGCGATTGAATGAATGCGAATGGCACGACGCACACGGCACGACGCACGTGGGATCCGTGTTACGAGTCGCTCGCCGGACGCCGGAGGCAAGGCGTGGGAATGGGAGTCAAGGTCGTTTCGGCGAGCCGATGGGGACGGTGCAGAAAATTCAGGATGCAGAGATGAAAATTTCCTCATCAATTTCTCTTCCATCGACGAAAAATTCAGAGGAATATATCTTACAATGTTTCGATATTATTCAATCTAATTGATTTCCTCGGAGCAAAGCGGCATCATTTCGAGGGTCGATCGTCTCCACGGCTGCATGCCTGGTTGCGGCGCAATTCACTGCTTTCCCAATTGACCAACGCAATTGGCTCTCCCTTACTCAACTGCAAACCATCCTATACCGTTCTAGACCGTTCCATACCGTTCTTTACCGTTCTAGACCGTCATATTTGCAATGCAATTGCGTTGCCAGAATCCATTAGGATTTCTCGGAACGCCCCTTAATTTCCTGAATTAATTTTAATTAAAAATTTTCTAAACGTGAAGGAATCTCTCGATACGATGAAAAGTTTTCGTTTCTTCAGGTTTACCAGGTGTGTTTTTTTATAATTGAAGAAAAAAAGTAATTACCCGGCGAAAATTAAGTTTTAAAATATTCATATTAAATGCTTCATTTTCATGGAAAGTTTTATGGAAAACGGTGCCATTTTCCCAGCGAATGTTTGAGTTAACTTGTTCTTCAGCAACGTTCCCATTCTCCGCGCTGGAAAATTACTCGATCGCATGCTCAAATTAATGGTTCGGTTTGAATTTCGGGAGAGGGAGAGGCGGGTCAGAATTTCGGGGATATTCCCATATGCCAATTGAGTTGAGGAATGAAAAAAAAAACGATTTAATACGTTTGATTAAACTGGTGTGAAATTTGTATGTGTTAACTCAAGTTTTTATTATCATCCACTCCTGCGAATGACGACGGATATTCGCGGAGATGATCGCTAAATGAGCAAATTTGTAGCCGATGTGACGCGAAATTTAGGCGAAAGCCTCGCCTGAGCGTCGAATCGAGCAAGTACCAGCAAAAATTACTGTTCGAGTACTGTTGTGGAATCGATCGGGTGGACCGCATGGAAGGATCGCGGTTAACCGCACCCAACCGGGGTTAGAGGATTCAAGCGGTAGGTAACCGGCCGTTTATAGAGTCCATGTTGCGCTTCGATCGGTTTCCATTCAGTCCGGCCTTTACACAACTTGGTATCACAAATTAGTAGCAATATAAAAAACGTGGTTGGAATTGGTTGGGCTGGAGGCAAGGCCGGTTACTTTGCTTGGACCATCTGTCATCTTTCTGCCGACTAGGAATATGTAAATCGGTATTAAATGTCGGTATGAATCAAAATAAGAGCCAGGTGCATATTTATGCTCGGGGCAGAAGCATTAAGCACCGCAAAAGCGTTTTCGCGATCGTAAATGTGGCTTTTATGGTCGAACCATGAGGCTTCAAAGAATGTTTATATAAAAAAAAGGAGGAGCGGCGAGAGTTCCTGCTCGTGCGGAGGACGGGAGTAATAAATAATGCATGGTGCGACGTCTTCGGTCTAAAAATGAGGAAGTAAAAAAATGAAAGAACATCTGTGACGGTGATGGAGGGGAGGGAGAAGGGAGGTTAAGGGGGAGGAAGGGGGAGGGGGAGTGACCTTCACGGCGGTGCGGTGGGGGAAAGAGGCTCAGTGGGGGGGATGCGTGGCGGGCTGAGTTTTTCGTCCAGTTGAGGGGCGGGGGTCGTCTTCCTGGATCTCTTCTTCTCTCAGGCCGCTCTTTCCCTTTCGGGATGCAGGCTCGGTCGTGGTGGTGGAATGCGTGGATGTCGGGGGCTGCATTCCGCTCGAAGATGTCGAAGCGAGCTTGCTTCATCATTTGCGGGGGAAAACGTTCCGGTTGGAATGATGAGCGCGAATCGGCAAAAAGTTAATTAGCCGGGATTTTGAAGGTGCCATTGAGTTCGATTAATTGCAGATAACTCAGGGGCTAATTAGTATCGAAGCGGCGCGGGTCTCGAGGGACTCGTCTCGTGATCTCGGATCCGCAATGTGTCCGTGATAAAAAAAAATGATTGCACATTAAATTTATTTTTGAATAAGTTGTAAATATGGAAATATTTTTTATTATAAAAATTTAAAAATTTAAAATGCCAATGAGAAGCATCCAGGAGCAAATTCACGATTTTCCTGTTTCCTGTTGATTTTCCTGTTGCTCTTAACGCAAGTGTAGGCATTAACTAATGATGTATTTTAAAGACTCATAAGCAAATCCCAAACTGAGCCGGCTGAAAGCGAGGGGGAAATTGGCTAGGTCTGAACACCTATGAAAATATCTGGCTCTCACAATAGAATGCGGGCTGAAAATTCATTTAAGAAAAAAAAGCTGAAAATTAGCAGAAAACTATTTAAATTTGACTTGTAGAGAAATTGCTTTGTTAAATTACCATTAACATGTTTTTTTTTTATTTCCTGGTGAAACAAAGAGCTTTTTCCGGCTCTGCCAGGTCAGAATAAAAATGTTTCGAAGAGATCTGCTCTCGCGAGGACACCCTCGTGCCAAGTGGCATTCCCTGCGATGCCAACTGCCAACTGGCAGCAAAACTCATCAGCGATAATTGAGGATTTTACTCCCGCTGAATAACCAGATCGCGGGGGATTCGCTGAGTCAAAGGATAGGCTTAAAGTTAATTAAATCATTAATCTCCGAGTTAATTAATTCTTTGAGAGACGATGCTCCGAATACAGAGCAGCCGTGATGCTTCTTTTTTTTTGCCAGTCACTTGTTGAGGTGCCATCTTCTTCGATTCGACCGATTCTCCTCAACCGGGAACGGAAACGATCCCGGAAAAAAAAAAATTGCATCCGGCATGCCTCGAGGAATCCCCTCAAAATACCCTTCCTGCGGCTTTTATAGGGAAAAAAATCTCAATCGACTTGCGA